>BQNB010018523.1:3579-68176 GCA_026074375.1 Tanacetum coccineum | reverse complement strand
TTGAATCTTATTGTGCCTGCGAATGAGTATCTTGAACCGTTGCCTGTTGTTTTTCTTGCAAATATTGAGAATATGGAATGATGTTGCTATCACTTGATATCTCATTATCTGTAAAATCCATAACTGGTGTTTGTTTGAGATCCTGCCATGCATGCACACTTTGATTATCCATATCATTCAGATAGATTTCAGAATTTGGTACCTCTAAGATAACGTAAGAACCATAGTTGGAAATGTTGGCCATAAGAACCGCTTGTGCAGTCGAGAGATCATCACAATCAGAATCATAAGTATCAAGATCCTCAGTCTGAAAATCAACATTGTGAGGAATGACTTTCTAAGCTTGACTTGCTGGAATTCCTAGATCTGTAAGAAATGTGAGTTGCTCCTCATCTAATATTTGTCCAGCTTCTTAAGCTTCTACTAACATTGCTTTCTCCTTATACCATGCAACATTCCTTGGTCGCTTAGACTGAGTGCATTGCCTAGCCATGCCCTTCTCCTTGACAGTTGTAGCACTTAACAACTCTTGCCTGCCCACTTGTAGTATTTCTCCTAGAACTTGTAGCATTGCTCTTATAAGTAGTACTAGAATAATTTTGTCCTTGTCTCCCCTGAACTTGTTGCACTATAACCCTGCCATCTTGAATAGTAGCTTGGTTTCTTGGATTAGAGAAAGTTCTCAGTTGATTATTGGTGGTAGGAAACCTTAAAGAAGCTACAACAGTTAGAAAAGCCATTGCTTTATTGAGACAAGCAATTGGATCATCTCTTGGAGAAAACACAGAAACTACAAAACCTGAGTCTACAAATGGTGTCTCAGTCATAAGTTGTGTAGGGGCTTGATGTGATTAATAAGCAACTTGAGGAATTACTTGTGGAACAGTTGAGGTTTGATGATTCATTTTAGACTGAAATTTATGTGATGGTTGAATAGATGAATGATTTAATTGAGTTTGTGATGGATAATAAGATGAGTATTGTTGATTGGGTTGAATTGATCCATATTGTGATGGTGAAAACTATTGTAATGGTGAAAACTGTTGTTGAAGTTGAGGATTGTTGCAGGATGATTGATAAGGGTTGTAGTGAGGTGGTGTCATCTGCTGATTTGCAACGAATGCAAGTGGATCTTGATTGCGTTCACGCATAATACGGACTTCATTTGCATGGAGTTCGTGTTGTTCAAGATATGCATGAAGTTGATCAAAGTTGGAGGTATGCAAATCTTTAACAAGCTTAACATCAGTCACAAACTTACTCCATTCAGGTGGAAGACTGTTTAAGAACTTGGTATTAACTTGAAATTGCTCCATGTTCATCTTGTAGATGTTCATATCATTAATTAGTTGAGTAAATCACAAGTAATATGTATGAAGTGATTCCCCCTTGATGTGAGTAAACTTATCAAATGCATCATACAACTTACATTCTCTTTCCTGCTTTGTCAAAGATGTACCTTGCATTAGTAATTGAACTCTCTCCCATAAATCTTTAGCAACTCTGTGATGATTCACAAGTGAATAGATATCAGCAGGAAGACCTTGAAGAATGATATTGGTAGCTTTCATATCACAATCAGCTTGAATTTTCTCAGCAGCAGATAATTCAGCATATTTCTTTGTTCTGATCACACCGTTCTCTTCAACCGTAGGCCAAATGAGAGGACCATTTTCAACTGATTCAAGTATCATTCTTCCGTGCTCTCTATTTTGCATGTATAATTCCATTCGACTTTTCCAAGAATCATACAGGTCTTTGTCCAACATAGGTGGACGATTGTCAGCACCGGAGAGTATCATGTACTCAGCAAGAGTATTCTTTTGTCCAAGTGAAATAATTGAATCCATTTCAATTACAATGTGATAAGATTAAGTGATCGTACAGTGATTGGAGGTTGTTGTGTTAAAGTGAGTTTTGATTAATGAGTATAAGGCTTTTGGAATACACGGGATTTTACAATTCTTGATAAACCGGGAAAACAAGTTTTCACGGGATTTTACAAATCAAAGAACAACCGTATAATTCACCTAATGAACATGTATAGTTCTCCCTTGAAAAACGTATAAATCGCCTTCACAAAAGTTTGTATAAATCGCCTTCACAAATGACAGTGTATAAATCGCCTTTGTACAAGACAGTGTATAAATCGCCTTTGAAAATGACAATGTATAAATCGCCTTTGTAAACTGACAATGTATAAATCGCCTTTGTAAACTGACAATGTATAAATCGCCTTTGTAAACTGACAATGTATAAATCGCCTTTGTAAACTGACAATGTATAAATGACTTAGGATCACGTATAATTCGCCTGACTTAAGATTACGTATAATTCGCCTGACTTAGGATCATGTATAATTCGCCTTACTTAAGATTACGTACAATTCGCCTATAGGAATAAACGTATAAATCGCCTATGGAATAGGTATAAATCGCCTGACCAAAGAACCACGTATACTTCGCCTATAGAACAAACATATAAATCGCCTTAACAAGGAACTACGTATAATTCGCCTATGTAGCACGTATAAATCGCCCAAAACACTACGAAACTCAAAAAACAAAAATCTTAAAAAGACTTACTTTTTGACGCTTTTCCCGATTTTTCTTATACTTCTTACCTATCTAAGACTATTAGAACCTTAAAAACACAAACTTTAACGTTTTTGACATGAAAAATTTGAAATCAAGATTCTTAGTACAAAACCCACTTTTAAACCCAAAAAGACTAAAAAAGATGATAATTTTTTTACGGTTTTTTGAAGATTTCTTGTACTTCTAGTCAATACAAAGATAACAAAGAAAGAAAGTTAAAGCTTTAAAGGATTTTTTAAACCCTCAAAGGGTAAAAACCTTTTGATGGATTCGAGACCAATATACACGACAAAAGGGTATATAAAAAACGCAACACCCAAGACCTACATAAAACACCCCATGGCTCTTGATACCAATTATAGAATATTTTTACACCATTATGATAGGATTCACTTGGTTTTTTTAGAGAGGGAAAGAGATGGTTGGATGAACACTTAGAGAGAGAAAGTAAAAGGATAATATTAGCTTAGTGTAATGTGAGAAATGAACAACCAACACCCTCTTCATGTGTGGAGAGGGTTTATATATGTCATACCAAGGCCGGCCATGGGCCCTTAGTAGGCTTGTCCATGGGCCTTTGGCCCGGTTAGCTTACTAACATAACATTACTAATTACTACGAGCTATGACTACCTATATTGGAAGTGACTGATACTTTTCCATATTTCTAACAAAGGTGTTCCAGAAAAGGAACCTGTCTATATTGATGAGGAAGCAAACCTTCAACGGGACCTAAAACTAAGCTTAAAGGATCAAGGAGAACGAACTCAAGGACCAGCTCGTCCGGTGGTGTTTAGGGAACCTGACTCTAGGAGATTTCAACCGCTTCCAGAGGTACAAGGAAAGGGTAAAGAGAAAGTCATTGAAGAACAAGCTGCTCATGATCTACTCACCCTTCAGACTCCAAAAAGGAAGAGCCCAGCAGAACAATTTATTTTTCAGAGGCGCACTCCTATGCCCACTGAACCCTCTAGAATTGCTGATTCGCCTTCCTTGGATGCGGACCTAGCTCCAACTGACAATGAAATGGAATCTAATGAGGAAGTGCCTGGGATCAATGCTGGAGATCAAGATGAAGGCCAGGCTGGACCAAACCCTGGTGTACAAGATGAAGGCCAGGCTGGACCAAACCCTGGTGTACAAGATGAAGGCCAGGCTGGATCAAACCCTGGTGATGCTGCAGAGTCTCAACCTCAATCAAGTCATGTGGTTCATGCTGGACCAAACCTTGAACACATGGACTTAGAGGCCACTGATGCTTCAACTCAACAAAACACTGAGCAAATGGATGAAGAGTTTACCACAACTGCTTACCCAAATGTTCAGGAGAACCTCAAACTCCCAACTGAAGATCAAGTGATTCTTGAAGACCCTACAAGCTCCACTGGAACCTTGTCTTCCCTGCAAAATCTTGACAAGGAACTCAGCTTCACTAATCAGTTCCTCGAGGAGAAGCCACAGGAAGATGAACCTGAGAAAACCAATACTGAATCAGAGGTTCAGTCAATGGTCACGGTTCCCATTCATCAGGATACCTCTTTAGTTCCACCAATGGCCACTCCGGTTATTGATCTCACCGTTTCACATCCAGTCTCCACAACAGTTCATGCACCGCTTCCAACATCAACAGCAACAACCACAACAATCACAACAACAACATCTCTTCCACCACCACCACCTCAACCACAACAAAGCTCCTCAGATCCGATCTTATTTAGCAACGTACTAGGGGAGCTAAACAACGATATAGCGGGATCAGTAAGCACAGGAAGTCGCGCGCTTTAGCACGAGAGTTGTGCGTGAGAAGATATGATGAGGGTTGTGGCGCTTGGGGTGGCAGTCTCTCTGTATGAGTCCGCGGGACTTGTGGTTGAGTGAGACCTGTTCTCTGAGAAGCTGACAGGACTCAGATTGAGCAATCCTCCAACGGATTGCACACTCAGGACAAGCAGTTTTTACGATTCAACGAGCCGGCCTGGCTATAGGCGCCATGAGAGAGGGAATGTGAGTAGTCCTGAATGCATAGACTAGGCAATGCAAGCCCCTCTTTGAGCTCCTTTTCAGTAATCTGCTTTGCCGATGATATGAATAAAAAAAAAGAGAAAAAAAAAAAAAAAGAATAAGAAGAAAAAAAAAAAACGATAAAAAAATAAAAAAAAAAAAGATGAAAAGAAAAAAAACAACAAAAAAAAAAATATAAAAAAAAAAAAAAAAAAAAAAAAAACATAGAAGTACTCCAACAACGGATGTTTGAAGATAAATCCTACCTGGCTCATGAAGATCACAAGAATCTATTTGAAGCACTGGAGAAGTCTTTGGAACGTGATTACTCAAATCAACTCCTATCAGATCTGGAGGAAGCTCACAAGAAGAAAAGAAAGAAGCGTGCCTCTCCAAGAACTCCTTTTGGGTCTCCACCTTCACAGCCACTACCTCCACCTCCTCCAGCAGGTGCATCTGGTGCTCCAGGTACTTCAGGAGCATCAGGATCTTCTCAGTTGCCTCCGCCTCCTCCTCCTCCGTCTACTGGTACATCAGGATCTGCTCAGCAACAAGGCAGTAAGGCTCCTAGTTCGTCCAAGACTGCGGCCTCAACACCGCAATCCATGGCGTGGACTACATCTGACACTAGATATGAGTCAACTGGTGTTTCTGCTGCTCATGAATCATCTCCTACAGATTCTCTGATGAATGAAGATTCCATTCCCGAAGAACAGGTACAATTATCTGACGATGAAGACACCGGGAATGATCACCTACCAAATGCTGACATGAGAAAAGGCTGGTGGAAACCACTCCCAGAAGAAGAAAGACCAGCAACTCCTGAACCTGCTTGGACCATCCCTTCTTCCAATATATCAGATGTAGAGAACAACTGGGCTTCTGCGTTGGTTTCGACTTATGAACCCCCTGCTGAGAACTCATTGCTTGCCAAGATTGGAGACATGACGACTTTCATGAACTGGTACTGCAGTAAAGTGAACAAGACTGTGCTTACACAAGCAGATTTCGAAGGGCAGGCATATGAGGTTGTTAAAGCTTTCTACCCAGATGTCATTCACCTGCAGTTCCAGATGGAGGAGTGTCACAAGATGCTTACTGATCAGATAAACTGGGCGAATCCGGAAGGTGATCAAGTCAGAATCGATGTCAGCCGACCACTGCCTCTCGTGGTCCCTCCAGGTCAAATCACACTATTTTGAAACAGAATTCTTTTTCAATAAGGACCTGCAGTATTTGAGATATGGCAACAAGGGAAGCAGGCTCGCACTGTCAATTTCCAAGATGAAGGCTACTTGTTATCCTGACTTTCGACTAGATCTACTAGTGCTTGAGCAAATGTGGATTGATGAAGTATACACCTATGGCATAAGTACCGCTTATGGTATATCTCACTGGTGGTTCAATCGATAGGAGTTCTATATTGAGAGACATGATTCTCCGTCTCGTCGAAGAGAAGTCAGAAATCACATGCGAATTCTCGGTGTCTTCAATATCAAAGCCTATTCAAGATACGGGTATGACTACTTGAGCGAAATTGTTCTTCGTCGAGCTTATTTCCAAGAATACAAGATCGCTGAAAAAGACTTCAAGAACCTGTATCCCAGTGACTTTGAAGACCTGAATCTGCTCCTTCTGCAAGGTCATCTTGATCATCTTTCTGGTTCTGACAAACGTATGTTATCTACAGCTGTCAAACTATGGACCCGAAACTTGGTAATTCAACAGTTGGTTGAAGACTTTCAACTCGGCATTGAAAGCTACCAGAAATAGCTGAACCTCACTAAACCAGGATGGGATGCTAAAGGCTACAAGTTTAAGCATGATTATACCATCATTGAGTCTCCTCGAGCGGTAGTGTTCCCGGTCAACCACAATGAACGAAAGATCATAGATTCAAACGAAATATAAAGTTCAGTGATGGTAACGTTACAAGACTTATTTTTGGAAGCACTGATTCAGAGTTAAAGAAATCAAGATTAAATGCTCCAAATCGGTATGAATACGCGATTTTGGACTCAAAAGGACGTGACAAGGAGCAAAGAGTTTATGTCTGCTATTGAAAGGCGACTGAAGACGAGAAGGATCTACCGGAACTTGGAATGCTTTGTTGGTGGACGTGTTTGCGATATTGACTACAGACTTCTTCAGAGAACGGAATGATCTCTTCATTCCATTTATAAGGTCAATATCATTTGTAATATATAGTAAACTTTGTACTTTATATATAGTGTATCTATGGTAAGTTATGTGTTAGTTTATAATATTTCATTAAATTCAAATCTTTCAAACTTATCATCCTGACACTAACATAAACCCCTCATAAATTTAGGAGAAATAAGATGTTCCATATCGGCTTTGTCATTAATCAGAACCACACTTTCTCCTAAATTTTCTAACATATTTAAATCAATTGAGATCCTAAATCTTAAAGGGTTTGAAATTTTTGATCAGGGGAGAGAATGTGATTTAAATATTAAATCTGACAAAAATGTGATTTGTTAAGACTCAAACAGGTACTCCTCCCTCCATGTGCCAAACAAATTTGAAAATCGACGCACGTGTTAAGGGGGAGTGTTTCTAAATAACTAAAACAATCGAGGTACAATGGCTTTGATATCTATATCATAAGTACCTTGGTTGATTTTTAATTGGTTTTAAGGCGAAGAGAACAGTACTAAAAGACCGACCCTGCACTTACTTTATCGGAGTTATAAGGATGGTATGGTTAGGTACATGTTCCCATGATCCCGCCAGAGCCGGAGGGATCTACCCAGGGACAATCCACTAGTTAGTGTAGAAGTCCTTAGGTATGATTACAAAAGGAGTAATGTGAGAATAAGGAAATAGTGCGGACTGAGATAGAGCTAGTACTAAACATGCCCAACAAGGTACTAGTAATGAAGTCTCGGTAAGCACTGAAGGGGTTGAAGAATGAAAAAGAAATGTTAAGATAAAGGGTGAAAAGAAAGCAGCCCTCCTTAAACATTAGGCAGAAACCGGGTCAATACATATGCTGTCAGAATCACATGGTTGATTGCTGACATTGAAGACAAGTATCATGGACCCAGTGATACGCTGCACAACCCTCCCTAGCCACTCAAGATCCCTCAAAGGATTCTTGTTTCATTTCTCACGGAGATCAATACATTTCTATCGTCTCTCTCACTCCGAGTTAGATGATATTGAAAAGGTGGCAGTCTGCTCCAGCCTCCGACTACTAAAAACCAAAAATGCACTATTGAGTCTAGAGCCATGAGATCATCCATAAATCTCGTTAGGACACTAATACAAACTATGCTTGTTCATCACACAATGTGATAACAAGTAAAGATCTTAAGAGTCCTACGCATTATCCTCGTGGTATTGCCAGAACATCCGAGTGATACGAAAGTACTCACAATGAAGATGGAAATCCTTCTAGAGCCAACATCAAACAAGCTCTTGGTAGGTGACATGTGAGATCCTCTTGAGGATCAAGCTTGTGACAACTGGAAAGAAACGATGGTGCGATTCTTTATGAATCAAACTTGTTCCAGGCAGTGAATTGACGAGTAGTTTTTGAAAAACCGTTCGATGTGCTCAACAACTGAATTTTCAAGCACATTGACTATGTATATCTTTCAAAACGAAAGTGTTTCTGATGAAAATTGATTTTTATATTATAAAACTTTCGATGTGTCACAAAAACTCTTTCCAGAGTGACACGCGACTGATTTTCAAATCAATTTCTCATTAATCAGTGGGTTTTAATCCACTGGTTCACTCATTCCGTGCTTTGTCTACTTTGAGACGCTCCGGTTTGAGAACGGCTAGCGCAGCTGCGAAACCCTGTCAAGGAGATTCTTCGGAATTCTACCTGATCACAGGCAGTATTTATACTGATTAACGGGGAACCGTGGTTCTTGCAACCTTATTCAACGAAAGTGAACAAAGACACTTTCGTGTGTTTATTACTAACGTATACTTGCAGGAATCCCGACGGTAGCTGTTGATGGCAAGAGACATGTCAATTCACAACCCCATGCTCACACTTCATATTTCTAATCAAAGACATCATGATAGCTGAAAGACCTACAACACATCTTCCGTAACTCTGATGCTTGCTATCAGGATACAGAAAAGTGTGAGCATGTCAGTCCGAAGGTCACAACATCACATAAAGGCAATACTTCACAACAAGGATGATTAGAGATTCGCTGTGGATAATGATCTCAATGAAAGCTCAAAGATCATATACTAACTCAAGCTCGATGAAACAATGCTAAAGATCACTACACAAAGTACAAAGATATTATCAAAAATCAAAGAATGAAGAATCAAAGACTACGAGCTAAAGCCAGAAGGTCAAGACTTAGAATGCTAGAATTCAAATTGTATTTTCAGGGGTGACCTCCCTTAGGGGGAGATTGTTAGGTTTAAGAAAAAGACTCGGTCACCCCATGTATTTTCATGTTTAGCATAGCTCGTAGTTTTGTTAGTAATCGTATGATTTATGGTGTTGGGCCGGGTCTTTACCCACTGTAAGCCCACACCATAGCCCGTTTTATGGGCATTTTGTAAGACATATTTAAACCCTCTCCACACATGGAGAGGGTGTTGGTTGAATCATTTTACACACACAATTTAGTGTGTTTTTCTCTAGTTTTCTCCCAACCATCTCTCTCTCTAACTTTCTCTCTCTAGTTCATGTTTGTGTGAAATTATAGGAACCTACAGTCCTTGTGAAATTCTGAAAAGATAATATTTAGTAAGAAACTAAGTTCTTTTTTCTGTTTTTAGTTCAATATTCAATATGTCTGCATAAGATTTTATAAGGTATTTGACTACAGAAGTGCTTTCTCATTTTTATACATCTGGTATTTATGTTGCCATAACTTTATTATGTTAATTTTTATATTTTGTATTTGTTGCATACTGCATCATGGTGAAAGTTGGAAGGGATTTAGAAAAGACCGATTACGTAGCAAATATGCATCCGGAGCCATGAACCACATGATTCAATAAATCTTTCATTTGCCATCTCTTTCATGTTAATATTTTAGTACATGGGCAAGTTTTTCATACTAAATCTCCAACATTTGTTTATCAATTTGTTTGTCAACCGCCGACCAACACTGTGTTTCTTGGTTACAAATTCATTTGATTCGCTGCTTTGTATCTTTCATATCAAAATATATTAAAAGTAGCTTATTCTTGTTCCGTAGCTTACTTTCGTTCCAACCCAGTTTTTCTTTAATAAGCTGATACGTAGCTTATTAAAAGTTATTTCGTGGCTTACAAGAGCTCATGGTTCACTAGTATTTGTGGTTTGCTTATTCTTGGTTGCGGTTTGTGTCAAAATGGGACATTCTTGGTTGCGTTTTGGCTGGAGACAAGAGAGTACCAAGTGAAAACGACTCATTGAAAGTGATTTGTGGTCCCAAAAAGTACGAACTGCGTTTTGTCCCTTCAAGTTGCGTTTTGTGTTTCTTTTTTTCAGGTTGCATTGCGTTTTGCCTTCAAGGAGTTGCGTTTTGTTACATAGGCATTGAGATTTGCCTGATTGAAGACCTTTTTGCAAGCTAATACAAACATTATGCTGCCCAAAATGTTGTAAAGTTGCGGTTTGTCTCAAAAGTAAATGAGTGATTGGTTGCGTTTTGTGATTGGTTACGTTTTGTATAGAAACTTGTCAAAACCGAAACATAACTAAACGAGTTATACTAAAGCATATTATGAACAACGTGCCCATTCGTGCTCATTCGTATTGATTTCGGGTTTTTCGGGTTTCGACGTCGGTTAACTACGGGACTTCTTTCCTATACCATTGCGATCGTGAACTCGTATCGATCATTGTGGTATATTCGGTTTTCACCGACGATAACCGTATAACTCCGCGAGTCAAGATTTTCATTCGTTCCATTTTTTTAAATGTTAAAACGAAGAAGAAGGATACATTCTTTTTGTGCATGAGTTATTTTTTTTATTATTGTTTAAAATTTTATAATTTTCATTTTTTAACCTTTTATTTTCAATAGTTTCATTTTTTAACCTTTAGTTAATAACAATATTGTCTTAAAGCCCTTAGATTTTAAATCATTTTAATTCTAACCTTTCATTTTTCATTCTTAGTCCTTTGTTTTCAATCTTTCTTTCTTTACTTAGTTTATTTTCAATTCTAGCCCTTTAGTTTTAATCTTTTTTTCCATTGGTCCTTTAAGCTCATAAATCGTTATCAAAAGTTCAAGTTCTTCAACAACAATAACGATTTCTCAAACAACAATTCTATTTTCACGGTTTTTCTTGATTTAGTAAAATCCCGCGAATTACTCACGTGTTTTCTCGGTTTAATCAAGACTTGTAAAATCCCGTGAACTAGATTTCCATTCTCAAACCACAACAAAATTCACTTTATCTACTTAAGATCCTTAATTATTTCACACATCGTATTTCAATGGAATCTTTGAATTCAAATTCACAAGAGAGAGAGAGTTGTATCAATTGCAACAAATGCAACACAAAGCAAAGGAAAGTTGCATGAAATCTTTTCGACTACTTCAATCACATCTCCAGGTTCTTTCATACAATGATTTAAAAATCAATGGATGTTTCGAACGGGCATTTGCGACACTCTTTGAACAAGATGTTCATACTTTCATAGGAATAATGTTACTAAACTTGGATCAACTAGAAAAGAAACTTGACAAAGATGAATTTCAAGGAGATAGATTTATGGTTGCCTTTTGCGTGATCAACAAACAATTTCAGATGTTCATTAACTCGCAATTCACTTGGGATTATGACAGTCAAATGACAGAAAAGTATTTTGTTGAATACACTGGAATCGAAGTTAAACAGTTTAGAGAAACACTACTCCTACACATGGGTAATTGTTAAGAAGTCTCTTGCTGAAAGAACATGTCATAAAAGACAGTATGATAGAAAGATGAATGAAAGACAGATGCAGTCAAGAGAGAGTAAGGTTGTTTCGAGTAAAGCATTTGATGCTAGTTTAGTTGTTACAGAATGCGGTGGGACAAATTCAGATGAGCATATTACAAGTAGCAGATCAGGGACGTATATCACACATTGCGGTGGATGCAGTATATCAGGTACCAGTAAATGGCCAGTGCCATTTGTGAGGTATAATTGGACTGCTCAACTAATGTCCTTGCTAATGAAACTCAACGGCATTATGAGCAATCTGAACCATATATGTCACATATCTGTTGGAAAGGTTGATAGCAATACACTCCTTGATTCAACAAAATATGTGTCATTAGGGGAGGAGAGCTTGAACACAAGATGTGAACAATATAAAGTAAAAAAGTCCTTTGCTTAAAGGTGAGCTGTAGATCAAAAGAAATGAATGAAAACGAAACGATATAAATGAACTTTACACGCAGGTTTTTATTACTTGAAGAACATTGTATTTCACTTGAAATTTCAAATACCACAACCGAAGATGTTTTCCAAAGTAACAAACCATGTAAAAACCAGGATGCTCCTGAGTTTTGTGAATTTTTTGAGATAAATGATTTGAAAGCTCAGCTACAGGCCAAAACCACACTAATTTGCAACTTGAAGAATCAAATTAAAAGTGTGAAAGAAGCAAGTAATGAAGCCAAGGTTAAACATGAAATTGATTGCTTTGGAACCAATTAACATTGATCAGAAAAGTGTGTGGTAAATTACTTACAAAGAACGAAAAGTTAAATAAGGAAAATGAGCATTTGAAACAGATTTACAAAGATCTTTGTGATTCTATCAAAAAGACACAAATTCAGACGAGAGACCATAATGACTCTCTAATTGCTCAAGTAAATAGTAAGACTGTTGAAAATGTTGATTTAAAAGCTCAGATTCAGGAAAAGGTTTTTGCGAATGCAGCATTGAAAAACAAATTAAGAAAGCTAACAGGAACTAGTGTGGATACTAAGTTTGCAAAACCATCAATTGGGGAAACCAGCTTTGCAACCACTAAAAAAACAAATCAGTTGTTAGACAACCGATTACGTTTAAATCTGAACGACCTAAATATTCAAAACCACGGTTTACCTCCCAAGTTGATGTGATTAACGTTTTGTCAAAACCAATCACTCCTCATTATTTGCCTAAAGTTCGAGAATATGTGCTTGTAAAACCTCATCACGTGATTGCACTGGTCATTTAGGATAGTCAAGAGAACCGTATGTTAAATGATATGGGCTCATAACACTATCTAGAGGAAGCTAGGAAAAAGACACAAGAAAGAAATAGGAATTCAAAACCTAGTGTGATGCATACTACTAGTCTACAAAACACTACTAATGGTAGCAAACCAAATCCTAGGAGCAACAATCAAATATCTAGGAGTTTGCCTATATCTAAGAGTAGTTGTGGAATGTCAAATGGTGTGTCGCTAGTAGATCACTCTAGGAATTCTAGTTCTTTTTTGAACTCCAAAACACTTTGTGTGCTAACGTGTCATACTGTGTCTTTAATGCAAATCATGATAATTGTATAACAAAATTCCTAAAAGAGGTGAATTCTCATGCTAAGGTTCAATCCCTTAAGACTAGAAACAACAACAAACCCGTAGAACCAAAGAGTCATACTCAGAAACCTGGTAGGCAGATTGCTATAGGACAAAGGTTTTCTCTCAACAAGTCTTCCGCTGTGCATGAGAAACCAAACACTCCTAGATCTTGTCTTAGGTGGATACCGACGGGTAGAATTTTCAAGCTTGTTGGTCTTAGGTGGATACCTACTGGAAAGATGTTCATCGATAGCACAACTAAGGTTGACAGTGAACCCCCAAATGGTTCAAATGAAGATATCACTAACCCATATGAATCGAACAATATCTTATGTCGGGCATATAATCTAACCAAAGTGCATGTATATTTTCAAGTCCTTAATAGGAAAGACTCAAAGTTTGGTTGCCAAAAAGACGGATATCTCATAAACTAGTGCTTTAAGGAATTCAAACCTAATGAACATGAAAAATGACGTTTGTTCACATCAGTTCAGGCCTCGCTCTTCAATGACAAAATGACGTTTGAACAAAACGGTTCAAGCCTCGTTCTTCAAAGTTTTATGACGTCTGTTCACATCAGTTCAGGCCTCGCTCTTCAACGACATATGGCGTCTGCAGACAACACTTCAGGCCCCGCTGCTCAAAGAAAAGAAAGGTGTACGCTTCAGTGCGCTTTATCTTCGGAAGAAGAGAAATCTTCTTGTGTTTGACCATTCTTATCAACATGATTCATGCTTTTTCTATGCTCGTTCTGTTATCAAGTGGATCAACGTACCTTAGATTGTATTGTTATTCACTTGTTCAATCAAAAATGGCAACCTCATATGCAATTTTTGAGGGGGAGAAGTGTGAATTAACTACATGTTGATTGATGTTTGAAAAATGGTCATACGGCTCCTGCACACATCAGTTCAGGACCCGGTCCTTAACTTTTGACTCCTAGAACAATCAGTTTAGGACTCGTACCAACATACCTCTGTATATAACACCTACTGGCCATAACAAAGGAATGATTGGGATTCATTATTTTTCCCTATGTTTGATGAGTACTTCAATCCTTTACCAAGTGTTGTTCATCCTGTTCCTATAGTTCTTGCTGAAGAACATGTTGTTTCAACCGGTACACCTTCCTTAACAACAATTGATCAAGATACACTCTACAAAGTACTGAAACCTACTCAAGAAGAACAATTCATGTTATTCTACTAGTGTTGAAGGAAGTGATATGGTTCTGAATTGCAACACATGGTACTGATCTGTAATTTGGTCTTCTAATTCAGAACCTAGTTCTTGAAGACTCTCTTCCCGTTCAGGACGGTATCCACTGACTCTATATAAACCAAAGCCTATTTGCTATAGGCTGCTCTCTCTCTTCAGAGAACACAAAAAAGTTATAAAGATGGCATTAACCAAATCCGGTTGGATCGATGTAATGAAGAGCTCCATGAGTTTGACCATTGGCGATTTGGAAGTCAGTACTGTCCAGATCAAGTGATGCTTTTTCCCTTGCAGTAGATTTAAAGGTGAAATTGATAACTAGGAGGGGTTCTGAAAAACAACAGGCTAATCAAGGCGCAACAGGAAAAATGGAGTGGTTGAGCTTTACTTCGTGGTACAGAATTTCAGCTTGAGGATATCTTCTCAAACTTAGGACGCAGAAAAACTTGATTTTCTCCTGAAACAAAGGTGGAGTGCAAAGCATGTCTCTAGAAACAATGAAAAAGCTGGGGACGGAAACTGAAGAGTTATGGTGGTATCTTTCCATGTTCATATGTTAAATATTTAAAAACCAAAGTAAACAAAAAAGATTTTATTTTTTTATAAAAATTTTCAAACACACAAATACCAAAATTAAAATTTGCAAATACCACAAATATGTTTTTCCTGACCAGTCTTCTGGCCTCGATGATATTTCCGGCGTAAAAATGTCCTTTCCATAATGCCGGTGTGTAAATAAAGTTTCGAACAAAACGTTTCAATGTTTTTCAAAACTGTCAAAAAGGTTACTTATTATTGCTGATATGAACTCCGGTTTTCAAATAGGAAAGCCCGTCCCAAAAGACGGTTGTTTCTAAAACGGGTTGATTAGTTTCTCTGAGCATGGACTTACTGTATATCCTGACAACTCGACTTAATGTACGTTCAGTGCTTATTTCTTGATCACGAAGAGAAGTCTTCTATTAATCAAAAATAATTTTCCGTCTATGATTTCTTTTTTTTTTTTTTTTTTCGAAATTATTTGTGTTAACCCATTGTGGAAATGGTGTTGTCTTCAAAACTAAATCAGGTCATCTAAGTCTCTTTCCTCGTAGAAAAAGAATTTTTAAAAGAATTTCCTATCCCTCAAACAATGGTCTACAACTCTTTAAATAGAACACGGGACATTATGAGGGGGAGAAAATGTGCTAATCATTCTTTCAAATCGATCTTCTGAGTAATCAAGGAGTAAAGGAAACGGATGTGACATACTGATCATGATTTAAAGGGGAGTTAATTAACTTTAACTCATTTAGTCTTTAGATGTTATGTGTTTCAACCTTTTGGACTTAGAATGAAACATATGGCAATTAGGAAGTCGCTTCTTTTAACTTGCATCCGAAAGGACCTAGATTGCCATTGGTATAAGTTTTATGACCCGAACGATTTTTTTCTCAAAAATATTGATTTCATAAATCAAGTTCGGGTTAACCATTTGAAAAGTGTTCTAATCAAATCAGAATCAATTTTCGACACTACAAACAGATTTTCAAGAAAATTCGACCACTCGATAAAAACAATAGATCTTTAAATAGAATACGGGTCTTTGTTCGAGGGGGAGAAAGTGTTTTTGAATTATCTTCAAACGTGTCACGTATATTATATGAAAAACGTTTTCATTAAGGATAATAATTTGAGGGGGGTTTTAACTCCAAGGGCTTCATTTGTCCTAAGTTATTAATTTAGAGGCTTAAATATTTTTTCAGATAGTTGCTTAGGCTTAAAACTACCTTCGCTCAATATTGCAACAACCTCATAGTTTTAAAATGTTAGTATTGTTTGGAAATAATTAAGTAGTTTTTCAGAAGCTTTGAATTTGACAGATCTATTTCTGAATTCGCTTAACATTTCCCCAAGTGTTAACATACAGCTTATTTTGAAGAGTAGAATTTTGTTGCACAAGCGGTACCCACATAGGTATGATAAGTATGATGATTCCTTTAGATAGTCATTATCATATAAGGAGAAATTCAGACATCCGGACTTAATTGACTTTGGTGTTACGGTTTCGAATGATTTGTGTACTTCGAATATTTGGGCTTTATACATCAAGTCTTCTTAATGCGGCTTGCAAGAAATATTTGAATCTACTCAAGAAAGGATTGCGGGGTTCGGGGAAGCATGAAACTTCCATCTGGATAGTATCGGACGGATACCGATTGCTAACCATCGACCAAAAAAGCATTGTGCCCCTTTCGGTTTGAACATTTCGGTCATGTCTCATAACAATCTTGTACATCACTAAAGTAGTGTGGTAATCAGTGTTTTATGTCAGTGTACTGAATTTTCATGCGTTTCTCTTTAAACTCTAAATCATTTAAAAACACCTTAACTGACACTAACAGCATCTCATTAACTGAGGGGGGGCCTATAAAGGTTTCAAGTTGGCTTGTCTTTAATCAGACCACATTTTCTTCTACTTTTCTAAATATTTATATCAATTGAGATCCTCAATTCTCCAAGGGCGTTTGAAAATTTTTGATCAGGGGCGAGAATGTGGATTTAAATATTAAATCTGTTAAAAAGTGTGACTTATTAAGACTCAAGCAGGTACTCCTCTCCATGTGCTCCAAACAATTTCGAATATCGACGCCCTGGTGAAAAGGGGGAGCAGTTTCTCTGAATCCAATTCCCAATCGCGGTACTAATGCTTTAATGTTTATATCGCCCATACCTTGATTGATTTCAAATGGCTTTAGGGCACAGAGACACCTGTACCAAAGACCGACCTGTATTTTTACTTATTTTTTTTTTACGCGGTATAAGGATGGTATGGTTAGGTACTTTTTCCATGATCCGCTAGAGCCGGGGATCTACTAGGGACAAATCCACTAGTTAGTGTAGAAGTCTTAGGTATATTATTACAAGGAGTACTGTGAGAATTTAGGGACAATAGTGCAGATGAGTGGAGCTAGTACTTGGACAAATACCCACAGGTATAGTAATGAAGTCTCGATAAGCATCGAAGGGATTGAAACAATGAAAAGGAACTGTTAAGATACGAGGGTGAAAAGCAAGAGCACACCTTAGACACTAGGCAGAACCGGGTAAATACATATGCTGTCAGAATAATGGTTGATTGTGAATTGAAGACAAGTATTGGACCAGTGATCCGCTGCACTCTCCTAGCCACTCACGCTCCTCAAGGATTCTTGTTTATTTCTCATGGGAGATAAATACTTTCTATCATCTTTTCATCGCCGAGTTCGACGATATGAAAAAAGGTAGCAGGGTTTGCTCCAGGCTCCGACTATTAACCACCAAACATGCCACTATTGAGTCTCGAGCCCATGAGATCCTTCACCATATCCTCGCTAGGACACTAATTCAACTTACATTTGTTATTATACCATGTAAAATACCAAGTAATATCTCAAAGGTCCTCACATCATTCCTTCGTGGTATGCCAGAACAATCCGAGTGATCCAACGTTCTCACAATACAGGCTGGAAATTTCTGAGCAACACATCAAACACGCTCTTGGTAGGTGACTTGTGGATCTTTACGGCTCAACCTGTGCCAACTGGAATATCCCCCCCCCCCACCCCCCCCCCCCCTCGTGGGCCGATTTCGGGTGAAACAAACTTGCTCCAGGAATCTGAATTACGAGTAGTTTTGAAAACTTTCGATGTGTCACAACAGATTTTCAAGCACATTAACATGTGTTTATTCTTTCAAAACAAAGTGTTCTGATTGAAATTTTTATTTGGGGGGGGATTTTTATGTTATAAAACCTTCGGATGTGTCACAAAACTCTGTTAAGTGACACGCGATGATTTCAAATCTGATTTCTCGTTAATTAATGGGTTTTAATTCACTGGTTCACTCATTTCGTGCTTTGTCTACTTTGAGATGCTCCGGTTTGAGAACGGCTAGCGCAGCTGCGAAACCTAGCAAGGGAGATTCTTCAATATTCCTATCCTGATCACATGTCGTATTTATACTGGACCCGACGGGGAACCGTGGTTCTTGCAACACTTATTCAACGAAAGTAACTAACGACACTTTTGTTGTTTATTACTAACGTATACTAGAGGAATCGACGGTTGCAGCTGCTGGCAGAGAATGTCATCACAACCCATTTCATACTTCATATTCCTAATCTAAGCCTCAGTAGCTGAAGGACCTCAACACCCGCTTTCCGCACTCTGTGCTTGCTATCATGATCCAGAAGGTGTGAGATGCGTCGAAGGTCAATACATCACATGGAGGAACTACTTCACAACATTGGATGATTAAGAGATAAATTGTGGCTGATGATCTCAAAGAATGCTCAGGAACACTCCAAATATAAGTCAAAGGAAACTAAGCTCAAAGATATTATTGGTACTCTGACTGTATTGAAGAATCAAAGACTACGAGCAGGAGTCAAAGATCAATCATAGAACCGTATAGATTCACACTTTATAATTTTGGGGAGACTACCTTAGGGGGGAGCTTGTTAGGTTTAAGACAAAGTTTCGGTCACTATATATTTTCATGTTTAGCGGTAGCTGTGTTATATTAGTATTCGTTGATTTATGGTGTTGGGCGTGTCTTTTACCCACTGTAAGCCCACACTCTCCGCGTTTTATGAGCTTTTGTCCGAATATTAAACCCTTCTCCCCCATGGAGAGGGTGTTGGTTGAATCATTTCCATACATAATTTAGTGTGTTATGTTCTCTGTTTTTCCTAAACCCTCTCTTCTAACTTTTCTCTCTTAGTTCATGTTTGTGTGAAAATATAGGACCTATATTAGTCTAGCAGCCTTATTAGGGTCCTTTTTTCCTTTCTGCTACATCCCATTTTTGTTTGTGGAGTCCTGCACACACTAAATTCCTTCTTAATACCCATTTCTTTCACATACCTGATTGTGATCCTATCTTGAATTCAGTCCATTGTCACATCTATCTCTTCACCCTAAGGTCTATTAGATTTTCTATGTGTTATCAATGTTTTTAAGGATTTGCTAGTTTCATCCTTCGTGGCTACAAAAGAAAAACCACGAAACATACTAAAACTCTGTATCCACTAGGGAAGTCATCTTTTTAGTAAACTCTATACATATGTTGGGGCCAAAACAACTCCATGTGCAAACATTTGTAATGGTTGGCCGATTAAATGACTGTTTGGTCTTACTAAGAAGCTCTGTGTTGGCTTTCCCTTCTGGACAGCAACAAGGTTTTTTTTTTTTTTTTTTTTTTTGATTAATTTCAAAAAAGTTGTAAAGGTAGAAAAACCTCTTCTCTGGTGTCCTTTACCACTTTATTCATTGTTTTGAACTTTCCTGTCCCAAGCCTTCATATGCCAAAGATTAGATTCATCCGGTGTGGCTTTTGCAAAGAGACAAGTGAGCCTCCCTTGAGGACCACAAAACATTCTTTAAATCCACACTGTACATGTTAATCCTTTTAGGAGCTTTAAGCAAAACTTGGCTTTCATCAGTTAACTTAAAGTCTGGAGAGAAAACACATGCGTATCCGTAAAAGAACATATTCTTCTTGTCACATATTTGTGAGAACACTGAACAGGTTAAACTTTAGTTCCTTTACATTTACACATCTTCACAGTCAACATTTCCAGTTTTATTTTACCTTTCCTAGTAATTTTCCCTCCTTTGGAATTTCCTCCAAAGGCAACAAATCCTCCATTAATTTCTTTATAATCTGTAAGATAGGATCTGTTTCTTGTCATGTGCCTAGAGCATCTACTGTCAATCACTCCTTTATCCTTTAAATCTTGCTGTGGATTGCCTGCAATATTGGTTGAGAAAATAGTTTTTTTGGACCCCAAGCCATTACTGACTTGGATCTGCCTTGTGCATCAATATAGTCAAATCTTTTAAAGGACATTGATGCACCATTGTTTCTGGATACATGGTCTAAGACTTTATGTTTTGGTCTCCAAACCCAACATGTTGAGGCCTTAACAGCATTTTCCTTGTTTCCCTTAACACCACAAAGAACTGCTTTTGGCCTAGCAGTATTAACTACTGCATTTGGCCTAGCAGCATTAACATTTTTATCATTAACAGTATTAACCCTCTTATTAAAAATACTGTTATTAGCTGCTGTTATTTTGTTAAAAGGCCTTCTAGCAGTTGAATATGCATTATTAATAACATTTTTCATGGGTTATGCATTATTCACTGTTGTTCTTGGTTAAACAGTATTAACTGGTCTAGCAGCATTAAGTGAAATTGGGCCAGACCTAGTTAGCTTGTTCTGGGAACCCATGTTCCTTTTTGGATGGAGTGAGTTATTTCGCGAAATTTTGTTTGTTCACCTTTGAAATGTGGTCTAAACTGTTTTGAACTCTTCATTATTCTTCCGTTAATTGCAATCATTTTCAAATGATAAAATACCAATAATGAACGTTTGTTGACAATCTCAAAACAGTCCTAACTTTTGAGACATCTTGGTTCCAATTTCTCTTGTTACCTCTAGGGACTGGTGTGTTTTGACTCATTTTATATAACGGATGTGTACTAGCGAGATTTTATTGCTTAGACACACACCCACACCCCCCCCCCCCCCCCCCCCCCCCCCCCCCCCCCCCCCCCCCCCCCCCCCCACACACCACACTTCTTTAAACACACATCGACTTAACAAAGTTTATCTTAGAAATAGGTTTATTAAACATTACTCCGTTTTACTTCTTCAGGGCTACATATTCTTCTCCTTTAGACACCAAACCTTACTAATGAGGCACATCTTCTTTTAGCAGTCTTAGGTTCAATAGTCTCACCAGAACGGCTTTTTTTTTTTCACCTATCGATCACTAGTAGATACTCATCACAAAATCATCTAGATAGGATAAACTAACTTAGATTTTGGTGGCAAAAATTTCTAGTATCGGGAGGGGGGACAAATTATACCCTACTCCTGTTATTCACTTATCCATTTATTGTCAGTTAGACGTTTACTTAGGCTTTTTTGATTGAATTATCAATTTTTGTACTGTCAGTTGAACTTCATCTTTTTCTTTTGTAGCCAACTTAAGCTTCCTTTTAAGCTCTGCAATGTTAACATATTCTTAAATAGATTTCACGTTTTAAGAGTTTTATATTTTCTCTCATATAAGGTTTTTTTTTTCCTTTTTTTTTTCTTAAAGTACTAACGTCCTGCTTCTACAGCCTTCTCAACCAGTTTTCTAGAGACAACACTTACCCTCGCTATTCTTTAAGTTTTAATACTTGTTCATTTTGTTCTTTTCGATCTTTAAAATTCTAACAAGAGAAACAACATTTGCGTCCTTAGCTACATTCGACTTGTGAAGGCAACCTTGAACCTTGAACTTGGTGAAGAACTCAGCATGAGAGCAACATTGGTTGGTCTTCTTCTGCTTGGTCACTCCAATATAGCCAACGCATTACTCTTAAGACCTAAGGCATTTGAATTAGTTGCCTCAACTGGCATAGTCCTTCTAGTAGGCTCCCTTTTCTTGCTGTCTTAATTCCTGGGTGCCCTACACTCCCTTACAAATTGTCCTTTCTTTTGACAGTTGAAACATTTCACTTTGGATTTGTCAAACATAATTCTTTCTTTGTTGGTCATGTCCAGCTTCCTTCCAGTATTCTTCAGGAATCTTCTTACCCTCATAGTCAGCATAGCAATATTCCACCTCAAGTCTATCTCTTCCAGACCATCAGTATTGATTTGTTGTAGATCTTCATTATCAAGCTGTGGAATACTTGGTTGGCTAGAAAAAAGGAATAAATCATAACATCACTCAAATTTTCAACAGTTGTTAAGCTATCAGCAGCACCCTGAGTGCTAGCAGTATTAACACCCTGAGCAGTATTAATTGCTCTAGTTGCACTGTTAGTGCTGCTAGAGGATAGAAAGGCTACATTGTGTAAGTTTGTGGTTGAGCTAGATGTCCCCTTGACCTCTGATTCATAAGCCTTCAGGTTGTTAAAGAGGTCATCCAAACTCAATGTCTCAATTTCTGGTTTGTTCCTCCACACAATAGTATGCATGGTCCATTCTTGTGACAAACTTATCAAGAACTTCTGATTGATGTCTTTTTTAGGGATAACTTCACCATGCATCTCCAGTTAACTAATTAGCTTTTTAAGCCTTTCATAGGTTTGCTCAATCACTTCTGTGCTGGATGCAGCAAAGTTTTCATATTGCTGCTTCAAAAGATTTTTTTGTGTTTTCTTTATAGTAGTATTACCTCCAAATCTGTTCTCAATAGCCTGCATCAGTGTTTTAGCATCCTTGTATGAGTTGAACTTTAATTGATGCTCATTAGGTAAGGCCATCAACAAAGTGCTTCTTGCCTTCAACTCTACTCTTTTTTGTGCCTTCTCTTCAACACTTGTAGGAGGGATAATAGTCTCCTTACCATCAATAATTTTTGTTACTATAGGTGCATTACCATTTTCTACGATCTCCCATAGAGTGTAATCAATGCACTGTAGGTACTGCTCCATCCTCATCTTCCAGAGATCATACTCACCAGGTTGGAGTATGGGTAGCTTGATGGTTTGAGTAGATTGAGAATCCATTGCTTCTTGAAAAAGTAGATCTTGTGTGTAGTAAAGTTTCTTTTTATTCAAAGCTTCTCACAAGCTCTGATACCACTTGTTGATCCCAATATAATAGATCTTGCTTAGCTTGTATAAGGCTAAGTTGTATTGAATAAATCCAAAACAACTATGATAGAAACTTTGATTGTGAATATCAAAGACTATGCGGAATCTAGTCAATGATACTAAGAAGAATTTCAATGAAACAGTAATGAATAAGATCAATAACAAACAGTTTACCAAACTTTCAGCCTCAATATAATACGAACACTCTTAATAGTGTTAGGGTTACAAAACCTTGAAGCTATATTGATATCAAAACAAACGATTTCTAGATATCTAACTCTATGCCATAGGACCTCCTTTTATACACCAAGGAGTCCTAACTGGCTTACAATATTTTCCTAAGTTATCATGATCTTCTAAACAAATAACTTATACGTATCTTTTACAAAAATATCTCATACTTATCACATAAGCAATCTTTATCTTTTCTCTGATAAGTCTTTGATCTCTTCTCTGTCAGAATAAACTCTTCCAGCAGTTGTAATCTTTAAGCAGTTGTAACTTTCACACCAACAGTAGTAACTTTTGTACCAGCAGCACTAACTGTGTACAAGCAGCATTAACTACTTAGAAAGTTTTCTTCAATCTTCATTAGCAGTACTAAGTTACACTAGCAGTAGTAACTTACACTAGCAGTACTAACTACTTAGCATATTTTTTATTAAGATTACTAACATCACTAATTTATACTTAGCAGTAGTAACTAATACCTTAACAGTCTTAACTTCCACTTAGCAGTAGTAACTTTCAAATAGCATCAAGAGGCTTTTAATCCCAACACCGATGCACTAAGTAGAAAGGAGAAGATTAAGCCTAAGAGAGTTCAAGCAATGAACATGATCATTCAGTTGAGTATCAAGGATAGGATACTAGCGGCTCAGAATGAAGCATCTAAGGTTGTCGGTGCACTAGCAGAAATGCTGTGAGGGCTAGACATACAGATAGAACGTAGGAGTGATGGAGCATGGTACCATCTGGATCAAATATGGGTTCCTTTGACGGGTGATGTGAGAACCCTGATAATGGACAAAGCCCATAAGTCAAAGTATTCAGTTCACCCAGGAGCTGATAAGATGTACTATGACCTTAGGGATATGTATTGGTGGCCGGGAATGAAGAAATATATAGCCTTTTACGTTAGTAAGTACTTGACTTGTTCAAAGACTAAAGCTGAACATCAGAGGCCGTCCTGCTTATTGCAGCAACCTGAGATTTCTGAGTGGAAGTAGGAGAGAATAGCCATGGACTTTGTCATGAAATTACCAAGGACCAGTAGTAGGCATGATGCAATCTGGGTCATCGTTGACCGATTGACTAAGTCTGCTCATTTTCTACCTATACGTGAAGACTATAAGATGGAAAGACTAGCTAGACTCTACCTTAGTGAAATTATAGCGAGGCATGGTATGCCAATCTTGATCATATCCGATCGTGATAGTCGCTTTACATCAAGGTTTTGGCAGTCAGTGCAGGAGGCATTAGGAACTAGGTTAGACATGAGTACGACTTACCATCCACAGACCAATAGTCAAAGCGAGCGTACAATTCAAACCTTAGAAGACATGCTCAGAGCATGCGTCATGGACTTCGATGGAAGTTGGGACATTCATCTTCTATTGGTCGAGTTTTCCTACAATAACAGCTACTATTCTAGTATGAGATATGCACCGTTTGAAGCACTTTATGGGAGAAAGTACCGTTCACCAATCTTATAGGCAGAAGTTGGAGAAGGACAATTGATAGGACCTGAGATAGTGCAAGAGACCACTGAGAAGATCTCACATATCAAGGATAGGCTTAAGGCTGCACGTGATCGTCAAAAAAGCTATGCAAATAAGAGAAGGAAACCCATTAGAGTTCAGTGTAGGTGACCATGTTCTACTCAAAGTGTCGCCTTAGAAAGGTGTGGTACGCTTTGGGAAGAAATGCAAGTTAGCACCTAGGTTTGTTAGACCCTTTGAGATCACTAAGAGGATCGGTCCCGTAGCCTATAGACTAAGATTACCTCAAGAGCTAAACGATGTTCATGACACGTTCCACGTGTCGAACCTTAAGAAATGTTTGGCCGACCAAACCCTACATGTGCCATCAGAGGAAATCCAAGTTGATGCTAAGTTAAACTTTGTGGAAGAGCCAGTAGAAATCTTAGAACGGGAGTTCAAGAAGCTGAAGTGAAGTAGGATTCCTATCGTCAAGGTTTGATGGAATTCGAAACGAGGGCCTGAATTTACTTGGGAACGTGAGGATCAAATGAAACTCAAGTACCCTCATCTCTTTAGTGCTAGTGATAGTTAAATTTTGGGGCGAAATTTCTTTTAAGGGGGGTAGGATGTAACCCTTGCGGATTTTCTAGCTCATAATGTTCTATTTTAGTCCTTCGACTTTTATTATTTTCTATTCCGGTTAGATCAATTTACAGGATTTTCAGTACTCTGCCTATTATCTATTTAATCATTTGTGTTAGTATTCCCTTTAGTTATCTCATTATAGATGATTATATTTATATTTGATCAATCTCCGGGAAGTTTTCCCGCAAACGGCTAAAAACCTCAAGCAACGCGTCCCGACACGTCCGTTAATGATCCATACTAAATTTAAAGCAATTTAAATTATTTACCCATAGTGTAAATAGTCAAAGTTTATGGAAAAACATTTTTACATTCATTAAAAATACTAGGATACTTCGGGTCACATTTTAAATCACGAGATTTGAACATTTAAGGACCCGACAAGTGACAAAACACTCCTAGGATCCTCCTAGAAGCCTTAGCCGGTTCGAGCCCCACAAGGGGACAAGAAGGCATTTTTTAGCTAGTTGGTTCCATGGTGGTACTAGCCATTTGTCTTATATCTTTTCAAATGTACACATTCATTCATTATTTTCACACACACTTTAGTTTTTGTTTTCTCTTCTCTCCTTGCTCGTCCGATTTCAAACACACACACAAACCTATAATTTTTCCAACTTTGATAAAAAAAACATAAGAGTTTGAGTGTTTCCGGGTTGATTCCAATAGGCGTGGGTTCATAAAAACAACGTTTGGGTTGTCGGTTTAGTGTTTAATCTCATTTTCAAAACCCTCTTTGTAAGTCATCCATTTCTCAAATATTTTTGTACTTTTATTAGTGTTATGATGCATAGATAATAGTTGTACGGTCCGTTTGTTAAAAATCAAAAGCTTAAAATTTACAAATAAAAATAAAGGGGTGTTTGTTCGGTTCGATGTGGGAAAAGGAGGAACAAGGAAAGACCATTTTATTATTGTGGTCGTGATGGTTGAATAACATTTATATACTATATAGCTTAATACTTGTCTAGCTTATTTAAAAGCCTTGTAAAGCTTATTTATGGCTTATTTGTATTCGGCTCAAAAAGGAAACAAAGGAAACATGTTTTTGGTTATTACCTATTTTTGTCATATTTTATAGCTCATTATGATAGCTTATTTTGCGAACTAAAATAAATAATAGCTTATTAGCTTATTAAATAAGCTCTATGATGGTTTTTGGAGCCTATGAGATCGCGGCAAAAAAAAGGGAGACCAAGGGAGTACTTTTGGTCATTTACCTCTTTCGTTATATTTTTGTAGCATATTGTAGTAGCTTGTTTGGTACCTATAGCTTATTTGCTTATTTACTAAGCTTTATATGTGTTTTGGGCTATTAAAAACCACGACCCAATAAGGCCCAATAAGCCGTGGCTTATTGTGAACCTTATTGTGGTCCGGATTATTTTCATGACTTTTGCTTATAGCTTATTTTGATATTTAAGAACTTACGTAGCTTAACGGCTTAATAATAAGCTTCGGATAGCTTATTATGGGCCTAAAAGGCCACAACCCAATAAGCTAAGCCCAAACCATGGCTTAGTCTTGGTCTGTGAGTCTTGGCTTCTTTCATGGACTTCTCGATAGACTTATTTTCCTCATATCCTTTTGAATAAAAAATGCTACTGTATGTGACTCCAACGAAAATCCAAACCTGTTTATTTCCTTATTGGCTTTCTTGTATCTCCTTAATAAGGAATTTCTGGAAAAACAAAGACAATTTTAGAGCGTGCTGATAACATGTTGTAAATGTAAAGAACAAAATACAAAATAAGAAAGAATGAAGATAAAGAGATTCTTATTCAGTTATATTCATACAAGAGGTTACAAGTATCAAATATTTATAGGGAAGATAAATACATGTAAACCATAACGGGCCGGTTGAGATAATGATGAATATACATAAGCCCATTAGTATTATTTTATAACACTTTTCACCTAATGCTGACACGTGACATTTTAATTCTCTGATTAAACCATACCTTATGACCAACACAAAATTGGATACTAACAAAGTTGACTAAAACAATAAACGCTCCTCCCCACTTTCAGTATCTTCAATAAATATCATATATTCTCTCTCATGAATTATTCAAACAATCACCATAAATAACGTTATCACAATAAATCTGGAAAAAACGCGATATATTTACACATATCTAAAAATAATCAAAAAACACCCCTACTTTGATATATCTTTTTTCTCCCAAAAGCGGCAAAAAAATATCCCCTTAAGAAAAAACCAAATAAAAAATGTACATCGCTAAAAGGCTAAACAAAGAAGGTATTTTTCTTTTGTAATGGTTTGATTTTTATTTTGGTTATTTGAATTTTTTGGGTTCAATTTTTAGTTTCGCTTTCATACTTATCATTCTTTATGAATTAAGCATAGTTGATCAGGCTATGCATAATTCAGGAAAATGATGAAATGCTCTGGCCAGTCATCCTTATCATATTCAGGGTTTTACGAAAACCCTAGTTTGGTTATAGTTGCATTTTTATTTTAGAAAAACGGGGATTCTTTATAACCTTGGCTCTGAATACCAATATGTCACATCCCGCTAAGAGCGGAAACACGGGATGCAACGTTATGATTACATCGCACAAGATACAAGATATACCATACTTTGTTACAAGTAATTAGATTTACAAACATGTAGAAAACATAATCTTTACTAGTTGAAAAATCTTGTCTTTAGAAAACATCCTGTTATTGGAGGTCTTTGATAATCATGTTCCTTCAGTAAATAAATATTGGTCAAACCTGAAAATGATACTCGAAAGGTCAACATAAAGTTGGTGAGCTCGTAGGTTTAGAAGTAAACCCAGTTTCTGTGCTAGAGTTTAAGTAGGACAATTGTGTAGTAAAAGCGAAGTGCAAGCATGTATACATGGCAAGTCAATAGACATTTAAAATCATAGCAATTAGATCATACCAACCATTCAACAATGGTCCAAATAGCATTCATAGATAATCAAATCATACCGACCATTCCCAATGGTCCAAATAGCATTCATAGATAATCAAATCCTACCGACCATTCCCAATGGTCCAAACGCTTATTGTCCTCCGCACCTAAAGCCTACCAGTTGGAGCTAACATAGGTCGGCAAATGATATATGTATGTACTCATATGGCATGCATACGCATATGCACCTGAGCATTTGTTATGTATACAATAGCATGCATAATACATATACAACAGTAATCACATACGCAATTATAGGCACATAGCATTGTCCAAAATCATAGAATTTAGTTTCAGCACAGATGAAAACAGTTTGAAATAGTCTTGAGTATCATTTTCCCCAAGGAAAATAGTTTAAAAAGTGGGGCTACGAGAACTCACCTTAAATAAGATGATAGTAGCTGAAAATAGATGATCACTAACTAACGCGTAACGATTCTCAGCCACGACCTATTAATAAGCTTCACCTTAGTGATATGTTATATGAAAATGACTTAATGCATAAGCGTTTGTAATAGTATTTGTAAAAGTGTTTGTATAAATGTCATAAAGAGTTTTGTATCATTGTTGTGTGGTAGTTAAGTAGTTTGACTCGATGCACTTGGGTCATAGTGCGGTATTTATATGTAATACTTGAGAAAAAGTTACTTATATAGTTTTTATTCTGTTTGTGTCATGGATTGATGTGAACATTGATTTGAATATGTATTGTTGGTATAGAATTTATATAAACACTCTTCATATTATATCACGCTTGATCGGTGATTTGATACGAAATATTTTTAAGATTTTAAAAGGAAAACGTATTCACCACCCCTATACGATTTCCACAAATTTAAGGAAATAAAGAATTAAGAATTTAAACATGTTTTGGCAATTCCCCCGGTAAACCCCATGTTATCTAGATTAAGTGTTCAAAGTATGAGTATTAACACGTTTTAAATACACAAGATGAATGGTAAGAGTTTTATATTATATAAAATTATAATTATATTTTTTGTTTTTTAGTCGGTTTATTAAAATAATAATATTTTATTATTTTGTCTTTTTGTCGGATTTTGAGAAAGTAAGTTTTAGTGAAATATTTTTAAGTATAGTATTTTTGTAAAATTTCGGCATGACCCGTTTGTTTATAAAGACTTTCCAAGGTTTTGAAAACCTTATTTTCAAACACTTTCCTCAAATCAACAAATTTCTGACAAAATGCCAAAATCTACGTTAACGTGACGTTTTATCAAAACATGCTTTCCAACGACTATTCTAACCATCATAACTTATTTAAGTATAAATCGATCAAAAATCCGTTTTAAACGCCTAAGTTTACTAGTTTTTCACTTATTGGGCCAAAAGCCCAATTATTAGCCCGAAAGTACTAGTTTGGTCTTAACTCATAAGTTCAACCAAATTTAAGTCCACTAGATAACCCGATTATCAAATCAAAGAAATTCGTTTCTGTTCGATATTTATCCAAAAATATCAAGTTCATTTCAAATAAGTCTAAGTATCCCACCATAATGTGCCGAAAGCGATACATGTCAAAAACGAAACATGTCGAAAACCCAACTAAGAATTTAGTCGTAGTGTGGATAAATCCAAAATAAAACGAGCGAATATAACTCATAATGATTTAATATTGACATTTTCAAATAACCAAAACAAAATAAGTTGAATAAGTAATAGAATAAGCACGAGTATTAAGCAATAAGCCGAAACCATTGGGCCTTTAAATGGCCGTTTTAGTCCATAATATAAAATAGATATTAAACGCTCACTTTTTAGCCCGGAGTTTACAAACTAAGTCCAATAAGTGACATAGTATGCGAATAAGCACGTTTTGAAATCGAATAAGCTAGAGTATAAGTTTCAAAATAATCCGAGACCACAAAATTTAATTTAATGCTAAAACCAAACCGAACCAAAAACTTTGGTTTTTTCAAAATCCGAAAACCAAACCATCGGTTTTTCAATCGGTTTCGGTTTTTTAGGTTTCGGTTATTTGATTTTTTTCGGTTTAGGTTCGGTCACACCCCTAATCAAGCCTATTGAGAAAATAAGCCCAAAGAATAAACCACGAATTAAGCCAAGGCTCACGGACCAAGACTAAGCCATAGATTGGGCCTAGCTTATTAGGCCGTGACATTTTAAGCTCATAATAAGCTATCCTTAGCTTATTATTAAGCCGTTAAGCTACGTGGGTTCTTAAATAACAAAATAAGCTACAACAAAAACCATGAAAATAAACCGGGCCACAAAAGGGGCCACAATAAGCCACGGCGTATTGGGTCCTTTTGGGCCGTGAGCCATATAAGCCCAAAATAAGTATGTTTAGCTTATAAATAAGCTAATAAGCTACATAGTACTTTTAGTTCTCAAAATAAGCTATCAAAATAAGTATTAAAAATATGACAAAAGAGATAAATAACCAAAACCATTTTCTTTTTGTTCCTTGTGGTGGTTCGAGCCATATAAACCCAAAATAAGTCCACCAAAACTTATAAGTCGAATAAGCAAATATGTGTAATAAGCAAATAATGTTATATCACTAACGCAACCATTATGTAAAAGTGACCAACCCTTGTTTCCCTTTTTATTTTGGTTCGAACCCCAAACGCACCCTTAATGGGGTTTCGTACATTTTTTGTGTTTGATTTTTAGAAAACGCACCGTACAACTAAATTCTATGCATCACTAGGCTATTAAAGTACAATTTTTTTTTAAAAGAATGATGACTTAAAAAGAGGGTTTTGAAGACGAGGTCGACACGAAACCAACAACTCAAACGTTGTTTTTCTGTACCCACGCTTATTAGAATCAACCTGAATGTATTTTATCCTTCATGTTCTTGATCAAAATTTAAAAAAAGAAATGTGTTTTGTGTGTGTTGGTAGTCGGACGAGATAAGAAAAGAATGGAGGGGAGAAAAGAATTTTAGTGTGTGTTTTATTTTATGTAGTGTGTTGATGTGCTGGCGTGTAGGTTGTATTTATTAATTATCAAGTTTTAAAATTATATTTAGCCGACTTATCCTAAAACAACACTTTAACGGGCAGTGTACCCGATCAGATTTAGTTTTGTTGGTAAGTAGAGTGTCGAACACTAAGAGCGAGAAATTTAACCTTCTATTCTATCAGTATTTTATTCTAATTTAATTAGTCTAGTTAATTTCAAACCTATGCTAAACCTAGTTCTAATGATAAAGGGGGTTTCAGCCTGAGAGACTGGCACAGGTTTGGTGGCGACAAAAATCAATTCAATACACAATAATCACGCAAGAAGAAAATCAGAAGATAAAAGAGCGGTACAAGCCAATTAATAGAAAACTATATTAGCCATATTAAATCCGAATAAATGTTGTTTTGTTTGTTTAGTGCAATGACTGCTTATCTCGAGGCGGCATATCATTCTTAAGACTTAGGCGGGACATCATTCTAAGACCTAGACACGTTGAATCCTGTCACAATTAACGCATCCGCATAAAGCATCCTTTAGTTTAATTATAATCTATCTTAGGGATTAAAGCAATGGTGATCTTGTTAAACCCTAGTCCATCGAGACTATACCCACTTACTGCTTGACGGTATTTTATATACTGGTAGTCCATTGTCCAAGACTTTACCAATTGATTAAGAATGTACTCGTTGGGTCGAATGGTCACCTGCCAGTCCAACTAAGCTCACTAATCTAAAGGCAAAGATAGGACATTATTTGTGATCTTATTGGTCACGATATATAAAACACGATATGGAGAGCTATCCCAGTATCCAAATCACTTGGTAAGTCTCACTAGACCCAGTTGAATGATAGGTCGCATATTCAAGCACATAGACAAGTATGAGGTGATAAACATAATTAAACAATCAATGATAAATTAAGCAATCGAGATTAAACAAACCAAACATTGAATCTTCATTAAGATGGCTAATACTCAAGGATATTAGCCCATAACCATTGTAATAATACAAGTATAATAAAAAACCAAGGTAAACTAACCGAGTTAACGAACGATACCAAAAACCGAATGATTACAAGAGTATAGGAATTACACAGTGTCTTCTATGGAATTAGTTTCAATGTTTGACCTTGGCTGCTCTTTGTCTCTTCAGAAAATCGACTTTTATGTTTATGGTAGAGAGAATATGATTTTGCACCCTGAAAACTCGTTTTTGAGTCTTCTATTTATAGTCTCTGAAATTAAGTGGAAATGCCGTATTCAGTGAGGTCAACGGCGTATAGGGGTGAATCCTTTGGAGTGCGCGCTATGTTCACAATCAATCAGTAATAATTATCCTTAATCATATTTAATGCAAGATCTTTGATTGTTTGACTAGCTGGATACGACGTATGTATTAAGTAGGATACGCCGTATTGGGTATTGAACGTACGCGTTTTCTTGTGAAGTTTAGGCACTGATACGCCGTATATTTCTTTGTTTGATACGACGTATTAAGTCAGAAATAAGCAATCTTCAAATATCATTGTTTAAGCTCCAAAATGTGCACCTTTTAGCTTGTCTTCACAATGTTCTTCATAATTACTGCAATTAACAACTTTAAGCAATTAAGTAACAATTCTTGCAATAATTATATAAAAGTGGGTAGTTTATTTGGGATAAATGATGCTATAAAAGTAACGTTATTTGATTTCATTAAATATCCCCCACTGGAATCCTACTTGTCCTCAAGTAGACTCTTGAAATTTATCAAAAATGTATCCCAACCGAAGTTAAGGATTTTTCCTTTAAGCATTTATTTCGTTAAATCACTTGTACAAAACCAAGCACCTCACAAAATCTGGGAAATGAAAACACTCAGATCACTCAACTAATCTAGGGTGTAACATTTAATGGGTACGTTCAATTGCTTGGTCGTGATTAGTTTTCTATCATATGCTTGGCAAGGATACACATCTCTACCACTAGAGCTAAGGAGTAACAAGTCAAAAAGTAAATTAGGTTAAAAGGCTTAATGGGTTGATCATTCTAACAATCTTTTACCAAAAGTACCACATCAACAAGGCAGCTGAATCATACATACACGACTATAACGACAAAATAGATATGCATGACTCGATCACATCCTTGTTCGAGTAAAACCCAAGGTTAGTTGTTAGAAAAGGGAAATAAATTGTTGTTAAATAAAATTCACAAACCAGATAGATTAAGCCTGAACAAATAAGGTATAATGTTGCTAGAACGACAGAATAGACATGCATGACTCAATCTTAACCTCGTTCGAGTAAAACCTAAGGTTAATTGCTAGGAAAGGGAAGCAAATTGTTGTTAAATAAATTTCACAAAACAGATAGATTAAGCTTTGAACAAATAAGGTAGTTGCTAGTAATTTTTTCTGACCATTCCATGATAAAGACTCGAAATATATACAAACGCCTCGATCATAGAAATGTCAAAGACAACCTAAGTTGGCGTTCCCATAACGGTCAACTTCCCATTCATCCCAAATTTACAACTTTACAAAGTGGTTGTACGGCCACTTTATACAAAACTATACATCGTTGATTTTTATCTACATATCAACGAATAATCGATCCTTCCAAATATTTCATCGGTTTAAGTTTAGCGAACCGACTATCAATCATCCTTCTCTTTTTTCGATGCATTTTTTTCATAACATAAATCTTGGTGCAGTTTCACAATTTTCACAATCATAATTCATTCAGATAATTTTTCCTTTAACACTTCATCTTCGGACATAACACATATTTACGAAAGTAGCAAAATACACGAGCTACATATTTTCCCATTGTATTGTGCAATTTCCCGACCTAACCAGAGATAGAAAAATTCACTTTAACACAGGAAATACAAAACTTTACACAAAAGCAACTAGCAACTTTGATTAAGTAGGCTTAACCTACAGGGTAGACTAAGGTGTAAAGAAAATAGCAGTTTGGTGTGAAAGCAGGAATGACACTTAGGATTTTTCTAGGGGGATCTTTACTCTTATATGAGTGTAAAGCAAAGGGTTACACGGGATTTAACTAACTAGTATAGTTAGTTAATTTTACAACATTTAGGTTTTTTGGTGTATTTGCTAGCTTATGAATTCACACATAAACACACGAATTTGCAAGAGAAAAACTAGAGAGAGAGAGATTATAGGGAAGAGAATAAACAAAAGAAAAATGGTGCTTTTAATAAGGAGAGAAAAATGGTGGCAACCCTCTCCACACTTGGAGAGGGCTTTATATAGTTATGTACATGGGCTAGCCTTGGGTTTAAGTGGGCTTCCAAGGCTAGGCTTTGTGCTTAAGTGGGTTAAAAGCCCGTAACTTGGCCCCAATTTGCTTTATAGGATTTCACAGGAGAATATACACTAGGCTATTACAAGGTTAGAGAGCCTTATTGACCATCACTTCTCAAAATACCAGGTCTAACAATCTCCCCCTAAGGGGTAGTCATTGCATAAGGCTTCACTTCTTGTTTCGTTCTTTAGTCTTGGAACCTTGTTGTCTTGGGAATTCTTTTAAAGTTCCTTTTGCATGCTTGTGATCATGGATCTTGATCTTTAAATCTTGATATGCTTTGATCAAAATTCTTATATCGTAGTCTTGTGCCTAGATTGGTCGTGACATTTGAGATCTCTAAATATTTATCCTTTGACTCTTTATGCTGCCTTGCGATCTTGTGTCAATCACCTCATGATTCAAGGTCTCTCCTCCTGAAAGTTGAATACAATCTCCCTCAATATTAGACATTTGGCTTGATTACTAGTACTCATAAGTAACTCTTGACGATGATATTCTTTTGAGGAAGTGCTTTTAAAATCAGAGATTGCGGAAGACTTAGAAGCATGTACTTGAGCTTTCATCATGAATTAATCTTTGTCGATTGAGCATGAGGAGGTGAATCTTGACTCAGCTGGAATGAGGTTGTAACGCCGTCATTTATACCTGAAAATTAATGTTAGTGATAAACAACAGATTTGGACGAATATGGCTTTGTCATTCATCTTAAGTTTGGTTACATCAACCTTCGGTTCCCTGAGGACCGCTTTATAGTATGACTACTGTACCTGTGATAAGGTCGGTTCAATTTAGAAGAATCTCATTGACAGGGTTTCCAGCTCAAAGTGTTGGATCCTCTAACGCGATTGCATTAGATTCAACGTCCTTGCTTGTTCTCATTACCGAAATGTCTCAAAGCAGACAACACGGTAAGAGTGAATCAGTTAGTTACTATCTGACTGATTGAGTCATCAATTCATAGACTAGACTAAAACCTATATCCAGTTGACACAAGCTTGATTCATATAGAATTTCTCGACAAGCCAACCTACCAAGGATTGTTTGAGTTGGCTTCAAGATGGATTTCCATCGTCACGGTGAATACTAAAGAGTAATCACTCTGATGTTCTGTCAATTATCACAAGGATATGAGAAGGACTCTTGATAACATTTGTGAACTGGATTGATGTTCAACAAGTGTCTGTTATGGGATGTGTCCTAATGATATTTTAGATTGATCTCGATGGCTCTAGACTTTATAAGTGCACATTTGTTATTTGGTAATCGGAGGCTGAAGCGAACTGCCGCCTTTTCAATATCAGCGATCTCGGAATGAGAAATCCGATAGCAACATGTTGATCTCTGTGCGATATTGAAACATATATATTTTGAGAGATTCTTAGTGGTTAGGGATGGTTGGGCATTGCATCACTGGGTCCATGATATCAGCCTTCAATATCAGAATCATCTTGTGATTACTGATAGATTTTGTATTGACCCGGTTTCTGCCTAAAGTTGTATGAAGGGCTTTTTTCTTTACACCCTTTATCCTTACATTTCTTTTTCATTCTTCAACCCCTTCAGTGCTTATCAACACGTCATCACTAGTACCTTATTAGGTTTGTTCTAGTACTAGCTCCATCTCAGTTGGCACTATTCCCTTATTCTTACTTTACTCCCTTTTTCAATCATACATAGGACTTCTATTCTATCTAATGGATTGTTCCTGGGTAGATCCCTCCGGTTCTGGCTGGATCATGGAACGAATATACCTAACCTGAACTACCTTATAACTCCTTGAGAAACAACAGTTGGTCAGTCTTTGAGGTATTGCCATAAGGATCGATAAAACCATTGATAAAAATCAGTTAACATGTCTGAGAAATCATTTCAGACACATTGAGAGTTTCCAGAGTTACCAAAAAAACTCCCCCTACACATATGCGCCATATTATGAAAGAGTTTTGCACATGCGAGGTTTAGGAACGCACTTATAGATTGAAGATCGTATCCGTTATTAATCCGTATTGATCACATTTTAATCACTATTCTCCCCCTCAAAAATTGCATATGTAGTGACAATTAGTGAATTAAAAACAAGTTAATGTTCGAAATTCACAAGAATCTAACCAAGTCTGGGGAGAACAGGAGTGCATGCAGAATGAACTAATTATTATACTCCCCCTCAATAATAGAATAGAGTGAAAACTTGGAGTGGAAGTTTGTTGAGCACATAATTTTGAAAGAAATTAAAATATTTCTTTTGGAAAATATCTGGAAAAAATATGCTTAACAGAAAATGATGTCAGATTTATCGTATAAATTATCATTTCCTTAGTGCTTCTCTTGAGCAGTCAGAACTTTGAATGTTTATATGGCATTGCTCAAGACCGAGAAGATGTGAACTTCCCGTTGTTGAGGATAAATGTACATAAGTGAACATTGTCCTTTCTTTGGAGACCGAGTCCTAAGCTGACATTTACTTAGAAGTCGTAGAGAAATAGTGAAGGGACATGTTTTGAAAGCATTTGAAACTCTCGCTCGAACTTCATTTATTCACCCGTGTTGATATTAATCAACATTTCTAGGTGCGCAAATGTTATCGATTGTCGAGAGGAATGTCAGAGAAGAATATTTTTGTATTTTTTTGAAGGTTTTTTTATATGTTTTATATTTTATATTTTGATTTTCTGATATGATATATACAAATAATTACTGTGATTTTGCAAGACGATCAAGTTCCCGAGGAGATAAACTACGCATACCAAGGCGACGAACCAAATAGGTGAATCGATCGACTGGAAGAGCTTTGGTGAAGAGGTCGGCCAGTTGGTAATCCATCTTGACAAAATATAGTTCAATCGTACCCTTTTCCACGTGTTCCTTTATGAAATGGTAGCGGACAATGATGTGTTTTGTTCTCGAGTGTTGGATCGGGTTGCAGGATATGGCTATAGCTGATTTTGAATCACAATAGATTGAAATCTTGTTGAAGTAAAAGCCATAGTCTATTAACTGTGTCCGCATCCAAAGGACTTGGGCACAACAGGCGGATAGAGACACATATTCTGCCTCCGCAGTTGACAACGTCGTACAGTCTTGTTTCTTTGATGACCAGCTAACAAGCTTTTTGCCTAAAAATTGAGCTCTACCAGAAGTACTTTTGAACGTATCTTTACAGCCCGCATAATCAGCATCTAAAAAACCGGTTAGTTCAAAGCCAGAATCCTTCATATACCAAAGCACCGTATTAACGGTTCCCCGAAGATAATGAAAGATCCTTTTAACCTCCTTGAGGTGTTTCTCAGTTGGGTTAGCCTGGTACCGAGCACATAAACAAGTAGCATGTACAATGTCCGATCTACTAGACGTAAGATACATTAGGGCACCAATCATGCAATGATATTTCGTTGCATCGACTGGAGACCCATGTTGATCAAGGTTAAGCTTGTCTTTAATCTCCATTGGAGTACCAACAAGATTTCAAGTTTCCATCCCATATTTTTTAAGAATTTCTAACACGTATTTAGACTGGTTTATAAATATGCCACAGGGGGATTGGTTAACCTGTAAACCAAGGAAAAACGTCATTTCCCCCATCATTGACATTTCGAAGCGGATTTTCATGAGGTCAGGAAGAATAGTTGGTATTCCTAGGGTGTGTGAACCAAAATAATATCATAAACATAAGACTTGAACACCAAAGATGTCATCGTCAAAGCGCCTTATAAACAACGTGGATCCAATTGTGCCTTTATATTGAAAGTGTTTATGGAAGGAGATACATTGACCTTTTTCGTACCATGCCCTTGGTGCTTGCTTTAAACCAATTTTGTACCTTCTTTAACTGTAGACATGGCTAGGATGTCAGCATACGATGTAACCCTTCTAGGTTGACACTGTACCCGTTTCTTTTAGTGTACCAGCAAGAACGTATTTTTACATCCATTTGAAACACCGTGAATGATTTGTGTGCATCATATGCCAAAAATATCCTGATAGCTTCCATTCTAGCAACTGGAGCGAAGGATTCTTTGAAATCTATCCCTTCCTCTTGGCGGTACCCTCTCACAACCAGACGAGTCTTGTTTCGGATGACCGTGTTCTCTTAATCATGCTTGTTTTAAGTAACCCACATCAATGTAAAGTGGCTTTACGTGATCTGGAAGAGGATATAACACCCATACATCAAGCTTTTTGAACTAAAGAAGCTCTTCTTGGTTTGAATAAATCCATCCAGGGTCGGTCATAGCCTTATTGACATTCTTCGATTCCATAGTGCTCACCGTTAATGCATACATGCACATGTCACCATCGGATCAGAGTTGATTCCTTGTCAACACTGGTCGTGAGGGTTCTCATATCACTTGTTCCAGAGGGTGATCCTTAGTCCATTGATATTTATGAGGGTACGGTTGGTAAAATGCATGCATGTTCAATGGATCCACATATTAGGAAGATGATGATTCAGCATCACTTGTGGATGGAGTAGCAAAAGGATTTACAAACGTATTGTCATTGAACATAGCATTAGAACATGGTCAGCAATTGAAGCGGGTTGAGGCTGACCATGTTGTTTTTGTGTTTCGAGCTCGTCAACATTCTGTGAAGTGCTTGGAATACTGGTTGCTTGAGAGAATGAATTTGTTGGTGTCGGAGCAGTGTCTGCTGATGTTGTAGTTGCAGTTGGAGTCTGAAGAACTTGAGGTGCTTGAGCAGCCGAACCAGTTCTTGGAGCAGCTGACAGTTGACCACCAATGGAATCATCATACATAGCTTCAAACAGTAAATCCAGTTCACCTTCAGTTGGTCGTTGAGTTGTTATTGTTGACGGAGCATAAGGAAGATCGAGTCCTGAACTGATTTGTCCAGAAGTCATGCTTTGAAGCTCGGGTTTTAAACTGCTTTGTTCAAAAACCATAGCTGAAAGCTCATCAAATGTCACATTCATGGTCTCCATGATTTTCTTTGTCCTTCGGTTGTAAACTCTGTAAGCATAAGAATTAGCATAATAACCAATGAAAAAGCCAATGTCACCTTTTGCACCAAGTTTCCTAATATCTTTACGATCATTCTTGGGATAACAGAGAGCCCCGAATACATGAAGAAAGGAGATATCCGGTTTTCTTCCATTAATTAGCTCGTATGGTGTTTTGTCAAATCGACGGTGAATGATGGAGCGGTTTTGAGTGTAGCACGCAGTAGCAATTGCTTCAGCCCATAAAAATAACGGTGCACGAGAAAAAAGTTAACATTGTTCTAGCAGCCTCCACTAGCGTGCGGTTTCTTTGTTTCACTACTCCATTTTGTTGAGGGGTACGGACAGAAGATGCTTGGTGGGTGATGCCAACACTCTTAAAATATTTTTGAAGCACTTAGTTTTTGAATTCTGTGCCGTTGTTGGTTCTTACAATAATGACTAGGGCTTGATTTAGAACTGTAATTCTCTTGAGAAAGTTTTTAATCTCCTCTGGTGCTTCATCTTTTGATCTAAGAAAGACTACCCAAGTGTAGCGAGAGTAGTCGTCCACAATTACCAAAACATACCGCTTTCCATTTATGCTAGATTCTCATTGGGCCACAAAAATCCATATGAAGAAGGTGTAAGCTCTGCTTTGAATTTGGAACAGGTTTGGGTGGGTGTGAAGCCCTTTTGCTTTTTCCTTGCTCACAAGAGGGACAAAGATGTTCTTTATGGTACTTGAACTTTGGAAGACCGGTGACAAGATCGTTTCTGGCAAGGTCATTTATGGTGTCGAAATTGAGGTGGGATAAACGTTGATGCCATAACCATGACTTGGTAGAGGTAGCACGAGCCATGAGGCAAATTGGAGATGTAGAGGCCATATCATGAAGATTGATGGTGTAAAGGTTTGTTGTACGGTTTCCTTTTAACAAATCAACACCTTCGAGATTTCTGATGAAACATGTGTTTCTTCTAAAAGTGACCTCTAGATCTGAATCACAAAACTTCCCAACCGAGAACAGGTTGTGCCCTAAGCCCTCAACGAAATAAACCCTGGTGATCAAAATATTTCCCCATTGAAGATCACCGAAACCCAGAATTGCAGCAACATGATCATTTCCAAAGCGAACAGTTCCCAAAAACTTCCAGACGAAATTGATGAGAAGCTTTAGATTCCCGGTCATATGCTTGGAACAACCCGAGTCGACGCACCATAAACATATTTGGATAACCTGCCAAGAAAAAAAGTGGAATTTGGAAACCGTTTGATTGTTGGTTCCTGAGGGTTAGGAGTACATGCATTATCACCATTCGAGTCACTAGATGCAATTATCTTTCCTTTATGGTCAAACTTCTTTCCAGTGGGTGACCACCTAAGGTGCATTCTAGGTTTACTAGGCTTAGGTGAAGCAAGTCTTTCTTTGTGCCCTACATTCTTGGGTTTCCAGATCTGAGCCTTATGTTTTGTTTGATTTGCAATATTTGAAACATTTGCTTTTTGTTTCTTCCTACGAGAATTCATGCCATTCACATAATTAAGCACACAAGCATCATGATTCGCCGTAATTAAACATTGCTTACACATAGCACAAACAATTTCAGATTTATCATTCCGAATAGCAAGCTTAATGTTATTACATTCAGATGACATATGTTTCTTATTCTTAGAAAGCAGTAAATTCCTAGGGTGATCTTCTACTTTGACTTCTTTATTCATGATGCGACTACTCTTAGACGCAGAAGGGACCCTATCATTCTTTGTATTGCTCCTAGGCTGTGGCCTTCTGGTCTTAGTAGTGATGTCTACTCCTGTAGAAGAGAAACCATTTGAGTCAGCATTAACAGCTTTCTTGATGATGACATGAGGTTGTGAAACAGTGATCGGATTTGTCCTAACGCTTGCTTTAGATGGTTTGTTAGGCACAAAGTTGTCTTTCCTAGAAGTCTGACGGGGATCAATCCTAAACATTCCAGGGGCAATCACTTTATCATAGTCTACAACCTTTGATTCTTTGGTGGTAGGTACCGAGTTCGAAGTGACTGGATTTGACAAATCATGCGTCTTATCGGCCTTTTGAGGAATCCGAGTTTTTGAAAAATTTGGATGTTCAGGTCGAAATGCATTAGGTTGTCTTACAACAAATTGGTTTCTTAAAGATTGCAAAAACGGTTTCCTCTCGGTCGATTGATTTGCAAATTTAGTATTCGTACTCGTACCTTTAGAGGTGTCCTTTTGGTCAAAAACCTTATCAAACAACTGAGCTTTTAGCTTAGCATTTTCGTAAATCATGTCATGTAATTTATTCTGCAGAGAGTCAGTTATTAATTTGGTTTGAGTCCGTGTCACATTGATAGAGTCAAACAGGTTCTTGTACGTGGTCTTAAGATGAGCGATTTCCTTTTCATAATTCCAGACCTGAAACTCTAATTCTACGTTCTCATTTTCAAGTTTCTGAGGTAAAAGATCAAGGGTATCTGATACACATGGAGTATCCTTACATTTACCCTTGAGATCTCCCAACTTTGATCTTTTGTTGCATGTCATTGTAAGCTTTATCGTACGAAATTTTGTCATATTTAGACTCTTCACATTTTTTGTACCAATCATTCTAAAGTTTAGCATATTCATTCTCCTTTTTAATGATACAGTTTTCAAGACGTTCTTTCGTACGATCAAGCTCAGTTTAGAGATTTGAAGTATCTACAACATAATTATTTTGCACGATAGACATAATATCCTGACTGATAACTGCTCTCAAGAGATGCTCAATTTCCAATTCCAATGCCTTGTGCTTAGCAAGAGATTCGTCAGCTTCATTTGCAAGAGATTGAAAGTCTCGAACAAATTTGGCTGCTTTTTTCAAAAATTATATTTTGAAATTTTGCACTCTAGCATCAACTTGGTTAACGATAGGGGAAATTTCATATTTTACAATTTTGTGAATCTCTTGGTGAGCAGAAGACGACCAATTATGTATATCCAAAGTCATTTTTTGTTTGACAATACGTTGAAGGGTCACAATGGTGCTTTTTACCTCATTCAGGAATTTCCGTGCAACACTTGGTGTAGTGTCATCCGAAAACTCTTCATTTGGTATTGAAATTAATTTAGAAACATAGGCCGTTTTGAAAGTATTTGAAAGATACAACTCATCATGTGACTTGGCCGTTTAAGAAACAAAAACCCCCGAAAGATGATTAATCTTTGTATAATTTTCTGGTTTTATTTCTTTGTTTAATAGTTGCATTTTAAGCGACTCTCTTAAGCAAGTTCTAGTGTCTCCTCCGAATCATATACAGTCGGAGGATCATGCTTCTCTAATAGAACTTTTCCATTATACAAACTCTGTTGTTTTTGCTGAGCTTGCTTGAGATAACACGGATTTTGATAACCCAAATCCATTTTATGTTCGGAGTGGTAAAACGAGTCTGGCTTAGGTGAAAGCATGTGCATAGTTTGAATCGATTGACCCGTTTTAACCAAAATATTATCTAATTCCTATATCTTATTCTCAAGATCAATTTGTTTATCAAGAAGCTCGTCTTCGCGCATTTTGAAATCAGACTTCAACCTTTTCTTTTCTTCTTGAAGAGAAGAAAAGGTTGATTTTTCCTTTGAAAGTTGTTTACTTAAATTTGAAATTTCTTCATTCAAAGTTGTTATTTGTTTACCTGAACTTAAATGAAGTGCATTTACCTTTTTAGAAAGACATTGTTCTTGATAAACAGACTGTTGATAACACCTTTCAAATTGGTCATATTTTTCTTGATTAATTTTGAAACACCTTTCTTGATTTTTATATCTAGCAAGCTCAGTGGTCAAATTTGCATTAGTTTCTCTCAGCTTGCGATTGACCGAGTTGAATTTCTCAACTTCAGTAGCTAAATTATTATATAATGAATCATATAAAACATGTGTTTCCTCAACATTTGCAGGATGTTGTTCTACTGTTCCCCCACCTTGTTCCATACTAGAAACCTCAAAAACGACATTGCTATCATTCTGTGGTACTTGGTGTGGTTCAGGAATGGGTTCGAGTAGCTCAGTATACTACTACTCTTGAGTAAACATATTAAATATCTCATCATTATAGCAATTATCATGAAGTTGTTCCACAGCTGATCCGTCTGAGTCATAGACGGGAGCTTTGTCAGTTTGAGTACCCGAAGTTGATGTTTGCTGCAGATTAGCCATCAAAATGCAGTTTGCATTGACTTCCTCAATCTCATCCAAGTCTGTTGCAGTAGCCATCAAGTCAAACTCCTTAGCTTGTAGTTGGATTCCTGCTTCTTCCTTTTGAGCAATCAGCAACTGAGTCTGAAGATAAGCTGCATCCCTTCTCCTTGGTCTGACTGTACAATTCCTAGCAAGATTACCCAATCCTCCGCAGTTGTAACACCTTGTCTGATTGCCATTGTTCCCATTTGCATTACCCTCAACCCGTGCTACTACAACATTACCATTCTCGTTCTGATGAGCTATACCCGAAACAACAATTACCCCATTATGATTTCCAACATTCTGAACACCCGGATTCTGAATTGCATTCTGAACAACCTGATTCCCTACATTCTGCCCAATATACTGTCTAAACTGATCCCCCCATTTCCTCCAACTATCTGCATTTGATTATCTTGACCCAAATTCATACCCGGCTGAGCAATCTACCTATTTCGAGGGTTGGATGAAATTATTTGGTTGTTGTTGGTTGGTGTAGAGTAGTTTAGTTTGAATGCCTTGGCCATTAAAGCAAGTGACATGTTCATTGCATCTGTAGGGTCTGTAATGTCTTCGAGATTTGGCATAGGTTATTGCATGTAGTTCTGATTGAATGATGGTTGTGGGTGATAGTTGTTGTTGTTGGGTAGAGGTTGTTGTATGTAGGTACTGGATGATGGTAGGTCAGGGCGAAGCACTGGATACTTGAAGGAATTATTTGAATTGGCCATGAGTGCTAAAGGATCTTGTGATTTTGCCAGTCGTTCAGCTCTTAGTTCATCTACCTCCTTTTGATTGTACTTCAAGAAGTCATACAGCTGAGTGTAATCTGTTGTATGCAAGTCCTTTGTTTGATGAACAATGGTAATATGTCGACTCCATTGTGGTTGTAAGTTGTTTAGGAACTTGAGATTACTGGCAATCTTTTCTGGAAAGTGTTTGTTTCTCTTGAAATCATTCATCAGTTTTGAGAAATGATGATAATAGGACTCAATCGATTCCCCATTAATGGAAGTAAACCTTTCCCACTCATTAAACAACTTAGCTTTCTTCTCTTGAATTCCAATGTCAGAACCTTTCATCATCTGTTGTATACGTAACCAGATTTCTTTAGCAGTTTTACAACTATCAACAGCAGCATATATATCTTCGGGAAGACCGAGCAGAATGGTCTGAATTGCGTGATCATCAGCTTCCATTTGCTTAATTTATGCTTCTGTAAGTTCATCATCAGTTTGTTCATGAAACATTTCAGGAACAGGAACTGTACGGGCTGGATCACCTGGTCCAGGAATCATTCGTCTGACATATGAACCATTCATAATGGAGTTGTAGATTAACTTTCCATTTGGTCCTATTATCATCATTTCCATTAGCATAACGAAGAAGACGTGATGACCATGGAACATAGTTCTCTTTGTTAAGCATAAGAGGGCGGTTTTCGGAACCAACGGCATAAATGTCTTGTTGAGTTGACATTCTCAAAGTGATGTGAAATGATAAGTATGGATCGTTTAAGTGATTGTGATTATGTTTTGCTTATGATTGAAATTTAATTGATTAAGTCCTTGTGATTGTTTGTTGTTATGGTTCAAGTTGGTTTGATTAGACAGTGAGTAATAGATTCCCAAATTCGGTCAAATTTTTTCGGGAAATTAGGTTTTCAAAACAAGGGTTTTCAGTGGTACAACTCGCTACTTTGAGAAAAATTTGGCAGAGTAACATTTAGTTTAGATCTTAGAAAAAAATCTTCAAAATCCTGTTAACTCGCTAAGATAACTCGTTGGTATTCCTTGATATGTAACTCGCTGGAGATTTCTTTTGGCTAAATCGCTAGAACTTCAAGTTGCTAACTCGCTGGTCTGGTGTAAATTAGGCAGCATAACAACTCGCTATTTCTTGAGAAATGATCTTCAGAGTACCTGTAACTCGCTATATCGCCTGTACTTCTCAACTCGCTAGAACTGTCTTCAATATGCTAACTCGCTGCACAAAATTTTCTTTAACTCGCTAGAAGTCTGACTGCTAACTCGCTGTTTCTTGATGTCACAATCTTGAAAGTACAGAAGTCGCTTTCCACCTGTTTGTCCCTATTACAAGAATGAAAAACAACCAAAAACGTAACTTTTGACCAATCTAAATTTGCTACAAAGAAAAATGACCAGATTCATAACTCGCTAATATGAAACAAGTTTCAAAAACTTTCGAATAAGCTCAAAATTAGCACAAAGATGATGGAAAAAAAACTATAAGACTTCAAGAAAAGATGGTAGACCAGTTTTAGACCAAGAAAGTACACTTCTTTTGAATCAAACAACAAACAAAACCTCTAAATCTAAGGTTTTTTTAAGCTAAAACAAAAAAAAACAAAAATTACTTTGAAAAACTAAGATTTAAGCCAAATAAGCCACGAACTTAGGTATAAAATGAGCTAGGAGAAAGGAGCACACACGAGTACAAGTATTCCATAATCCATAAGCTTAAACCAAAGAAAAAGAAAAAGAAGGACGAATTTTTTAAATAATTTGGAATAAAACACACAATCATAAGTCCTTTGGGAGCTCTTGATACCCACATGTTAGCTTATCATTTCACATTCAAACACACCGAAATTGCTTGCAAATTAGAGAGAGAGATTATGTGTTAGAGTGAGAAAGAAAAAAGAATGGCTACACATTAATGATAGTAAAATTGAGCTACCCCTCTCTACACTTAGAGAAGGCTTTATATAGTTATGTACATGGGCTAGCCTTGGGTTTAAGTGGGCTTCCAAGGCTAGGCTTGATCTCTAATGGGCTTAAAGCCCGTAACTAGGCCCAGTTAGCATTATAGAATTCCCGGGAACATATAATAGACTAATACAAGGTTCGGGAGTCTTAATGACCATCACTTCACATAATACTAGGTCTAACAGTTGGTTTTCCCGCTAATTGTTGGTTTATATAATAAAATGCCTTTCATGTTAAACAACGATGTTACATTCATTTTTTTCTACATTATATTTGGTATTTGGTATTTGATTTTTGAAGATCGATTTGGTGTTTGAAGACTTGATTAGAAATTTGTATTGGTACCTTTGAAATTTAAATTAGAGTTTGGAACCTTTGGATTTGGTTTGGTAATTTGATTAAAGCTTCTGCTTCGTTTGTTAAGTTTGTTTATTTGTTTGTTTCGTAATTTGATTACCAACATCCGGCTATTTTTGTAATTTGTCTCCCCCACTCCCTATAACCAATTTATAATGTCGTTTTTAAAAATTATTAAATTGTGTCCTCTCGACTATAACATTCTGACTTCGTCCTTGTAAGAACCCCTTTTCTTAACCTTCTTCAAAGGGTACTGATATGTACATAGCTTTTCTACTTATACATCGGAATTTAATTAATTTACTATGTTATGACTATTATACCCTTGTACTTTACTTTTTCCTGATTACCAGCGCCTCTGTTATTCCTCGACAAACAATCTCCATCCATGCGACAAAACTTATATAAATCCGCAAAGATTGAATTGATTTAAGGTCTACACAATTCTGATTAATAGTTGGAGATACCACGAACATCTAGGTTGCGTTTAGTTGGAAAACATTTTTCATCATTTTTTGTTTCCTGTTTTGTAGGAAAAAGGAGGGGGTTTCCATCTCCACAAAACAAAATTTGGAAAACATGTTTAGTTAAAGAAACATGTGTTTGTGTTTTCCATTTTACAAAACTAGAATACATGTTCAAGTGTTGTTGTTTCTATCTCAATTTTCTATTTACTTTTGTAATATTATAAAGACATATTCGAAACACAAAAATAGAGGCGGCAAAACAGGCGGGCCGGGCGGGCGCGGGCATAAAGCAAAACGGGTACGGGCCAAAACGGGCACGGGCTAAAACGGGCACTAATGGGATAAATGGGCTACTCGGTGAATCTTATTTATTTAATGGGTTTTTAACGTTTTCGTCCGTATTTTTCCGTTTTCGTCCGTTTTTTCCGTTTTCGTCCTTTTTTTACTTTTTAGTTCGTTTTTTTACGTTTTTACGTTTTCGTCCGTTTTTTTACGATTTCGTCTGTTTTTTTACCTTTTCATCCGTTTTTTTACGATTTTTTCTGTTTTTTTACGATTTCGTCCTTGTTTTACGTTTTCGTCCATTTTTTTACATTTCGTCAGTTTTTTTACGTTTCGTCAGTTTTTTTACAATTTCGTCCGTTTTTTTACGATTTCGTCCCTTTTTTAACGTTTTCGTTTGTTTTTTTTACGATTTTGTCTTTTTTTAAGATTTCGTACGTTTTTTTACGATTTCGTCATTTCGTCCGTTTTTTTACGATTTCTTCAGTTTTTTTACGATTTCGTCCGTTTTTTACGTTTTCGTCCTTTTTTTACGTTTTCGTTCGTTTTTTTACGTTTTCGTCCGTTTTTTACGTTTTCGTCCGTTTTTTTACGTTTTCTTCTGTAATTTTACGTTTTCGCCTGTAAAAAAAAGGACAAAATCTTAAAAAAAACAAACGAAATCGTAAAAAAACGGACGAAAACTTAAAAAAAGGACGAAATCGTAAAAAAACAGACAAAAACGTAAAAAAACAGACTAAATCGTAAAAAAACAGACTAAATCGTAAAAAACAGACGAAATCATAAAAAACGGACGAAATCATAAAAAAAACAAACGAAATCGTAAAAAACGGACGAAAAGGTAAAAAACAGACGAAAACGTAAAAAAAACAGACGAAATCATAAAAAAACAGACGAAATCGTAAAAAACGGACGAAATCGAAAAAAACGGACGAAAACGTAAAAAACGGACGAAAACGTAAAAAACGGACGAAATCGTAAAAAACGGACGAAATAATAAAAAAACGGACGAAATCTTAAAAACGAACGAAATCGTAAAAAAAACGGACGAAATCGTAAAAAAAACAAACGAAATCGTAAAAAAACGGACGAAAAGGTAAAAACGGACGAAAACGTAAAAAAACAGACGAAATCATAATCAACCGACGAAATCGTAAAAAACAGACGAAATCGGAAAAAACGGACGAAAACGTAAAAAAAATCTGTAAGCGTACATAAACATCAAAAAACTTATAAAAACGTATAAAACTTAGGAAATAAGGGGAAAATAGATATGGGTGTCATAAAAGGAAAACGGGGAAAACAAAATAAAATTGTTTTCTGGTTTTGTGTATAAAAGGAGAAAATAAGAATTTTGTGTTTTGTAGAGAATTTTGGTAGAAAACGACGAAATGAACGCGATCTCTGTTTTCCTTGTTTTCCACAACATTTTGTGGAAAACAAACTAAACGCAACCCAGTATTTTGATAAAATTTAAGGTCTAAACTTGTTAACTTATTATATTATATTGTAGTAAACACATGAAGGGTAACTGAAATTTCAAGTGAACACTACCATGGCTTGTTCTACCAACATCTAGAATGATTGCATTTCGATAAAAAAATCTATTTGAAAAGATTAGCATGTGTGTCTTACATTTTAAGAGACGCAAACTGGTTAATATTTCGTTTCTTCTATAATTGATCATTATAAGAAGATTTTGTCAGAGTGGTGTCTTTATTGTCGTCATCCATCATCCTATTTAATTAGGGTTGTTGATCAACGATAATTATGCAACCTGGGTCACAGTTGTAATTAGGGGTAATAATCGGGTAGGGGTAGGTCATGTTCAGGCTAATTTGGGTCTAGTCAAAGTCGATTTGAGGCTAAAAATAGCATAGCCGATCCTATTTGAACTCAGTTAGTCAGGTTCGGTCAATTCAGGTTAGGTCCATTCATGTTCAGATCAACCTTGAGTATGAGTAAAATGATCATAAAATTGTCTATTTATTCTATTTTAGATAGATAAGTAAAAAAAATATATTAAAAAATAAACAAAAATATCTTATTATGGTCAAACAAGTTGACCCGAACCCAAGTTAAACATAAATATGTCACCCGCTTATGACCCGAACCCAAGTTAAACAAAAATATTTAACCTGATACACGACCCTATTTAACATTCGGGTACACGAATAAAATTATTGACTCGAATATTCGGGTCGCCTCTAGGTGAAGAAAAAAATAGTAACAAGGTTTGTGGGGGCAAAATAGTCTTTACAGTTTAAACACTCGTGGGCACTGAGATGGCCTCCTATCATCTCTCAACGTCTTCAATTCCCACTCCCTAAGAACCAAAGCTCATATAACCCATAACCATCATCAATTACAAGAAGCTATAGAAGTTGCAAATTACAGCCTTGAAGCATCAAACATTTCATATATTTTAGCACTGCAAAGAGCTTGAACAACCAATCTAACATGTTGATTACACTAGAAACCAACATTCTTGGCTTCCAGTGACACGAAAATTTAAGGACCCAACCCAGAATCAAGTATACAATAGCATCTGAAACACCTAAATATTCTCATAAGGCAACATGCCATAGAGATTTACAAACTTTGATTATTAAGCTCCTTTTTGTAAACTTTGCTTTTTTACAAACTGAAAAATAGAATAGGAAGATTTTTAGATGAGACAAACTTCTCCACTTTGATGAGCTTCTTTGACCCTTTTGTCATATTCATCTTCATCATCTTCCGCTTCACCTTCTGCTTCGTTCTCACCCTCTTCTTTGTCGTCATCGTCGTCTTCTTCCTGGCCCCACCCAAAACCTCCAATGGAACGAGAAGCTGCAGGAGGGGATCTTGCTTCTTCAACGATTTTCATGATATCCTCCACACTTTGTGGTGAAAATGTAGGGTTTTCGTTCCTGTAGTACACAGCTTGAGCGGCTTCTGTTAATTCTCTTGGTAGGTTCTTCAGAAACCATGGGTGGCTTTTGATATCTTTTAGGTTGATCCTCTGTAGAGCATGGTAAAATAATGTCAAAGTTCATGCAAATTCTCTATTTCTCTTATCAAAAGTCAAACACATAAGAGGTTAAGGTTGGAATCAGATGAACGCTAAATATTTGAGTAAAAATATAGCAGTCAAGATGGCGTTCTTAAAAAGCTAACTGCAAATAAATGCAATATTAAAGGATGGACTTCTAATATAATGCTAAAAGTGACAACTTCGACCCTTTATATGTAAATCAGTCGACTTGGCTTGTAATTTATCTCTATTGTCTAGAACTAAAAAACTAGTTCAAAACTAAAACACGTCAAACTGGTCATAAGTTGTCCATACACAAAAATCATGTTATTTAAAATCAAAATAAAATGTACACATACAAGTATGCAGGTCAACCTGACCCGGCCACTTGATCCTATAACCCTACCCATTTTGAATCGTATGCCAACTTGCCGCCTCACCCATTTTACCACCTCTAATATTAATAAAGTATAGGCATTCATCCTGTTTAATGGTAAATGTTATAAACTAGCATACAGCATGCCAAACGAGTATTATCGGTCGTTTATTCATCAAATATACTCATTTTTGGTATATGTTATTCAAGTAGATATAAAGAGCATATATAGAGATGGAACCCACAAAATGGGAAAGAACAAAAGACGTAATGATGGTCAAAGTAGCTCACTACAGCCACATAATATAAAAAACCAATTTTTTTTGTTATATAAAAAAGGAACATGGATGTTGCATAATTTTCAACTATGACTTTAAGTGTGAACAAATTAAAAGCTAAGAGACATGTTGACTTGTAATTTGCAAGCATCCATAAAATGGAAGTGCATAATGCACAAGTTTGACCAAATCCTCAGTCAGAAATTTATATTTTAAAGATCTAAAACCTAGAGTTCTTATACTATACGTACCCGGGAAGCATTGGGAACAAATATCCGAGAAAGTAGATGCCTACAGTCTTGAGATATGTGAACATAATCGGGTATTTTGTATTGCACAGCCATTATTCGCTGTAAAAACAAGAATCAGAAGTCAATGTTTCAATGTACAAAAGAAGAGTTATGTTAAGCAAATAATGTCGGCCACTTACTTGAATAGTCTTCCTAAAGTTCTTAGGATCTTCTACGTCTTCAAAAGGGTATGCTCCAACAAGCATAACATAAAGTGTCACTCCACAAGACCAAACATCAGCCAGCTGAACAAACAAAAATTAAGCACATATAATTCAACCGATCATTGATTGGAAAATTATGAGAAATCTTAACTGTAGGTGCTTTGATCAATAGAGTAACAAGCATTGATAGGGCATCAACAACGTAAATCACTGGCTAAAATTCGATAAAAGTGCACCCTGATGTATTTTTAGACTGAGTTGAAGCTGCTCGGGGTGGGTTGACCCACAATGACTTTTTTTGTATGTTTATGTAAGAAAAACTATAACAAATTAATGTGTTAGTTGTGATCACATAAAAACATTATTAGAATAATAGTCCAAGTGTTTGAGTAATACGACTCGTAGAAATAAAAATAGAATTTGATTAAATTTCACCCGTTCAACTCATGTGACTCGTTCAATTTTCCTTTGTTCTACTTTTATTTATTTGGCCCGTTTGAGATCAAACACAGCCCAAATTATCCCATTCGTATAGTATGACAGCATAAACTCTATTACCTTGCCATCATACTCTCTGCGAGAAAGAACCTCAGGGGCAATATATGCAGGAGTTCCAACAGTGGATTTGGGTCGCGAGTGGAGCAGAGACGACTGCAAAATGATAAAAATCATTAGCATCTAGATGTTCATTATTAGTCAGTTTCAGCTCTATATAATTATAAGAAATAAGAAAGACCTTCGAGTAGCCAAAGTCACAAATTTTCAAACGGGGGGCAGGGCTTCCATCTAAAAGAGTGTTCTCGAGCTTCAAATCTCTATGGCATATTTGCTGCACAAGGCGAGAATTTAATAGAATTCCATAGTTAGCACGTGAGTCGGGAATTCAATAGTAGTATATTGTAGTGTGAGAATTCGTCTATTAAAAGCCAGTTTTACCATGAAATGACAGTAGTGAACTCCTGATATAAGCTGCTGGAAGAAGTATCTAGCCTAAAATATTATATGATATGATCAAGAGTTAGAATTAAAATTATGTGACCAGAAGCATTACGGAATTAATGCTACACAAGCAAATTAGACCTCATCTTCACTAAATCTTCCAGCATTGCAAATCCTATCAAAAAGTTCCCCTCCTGCAGCATACTCCATGACAATAGCAAGGTGAGTGGTAGTCAGTACCACCTATAAAAACATCAACATCAGCATAAGCTAATTATTCACAGTATCATAAAATTACACATTTTACAGCTAGTCCAAAGTAGCAACTTTTGGTTAACTAGTTTATTTGAGGGGTTTGGCATGGTAAAGGTGTTTTGTTGATGGGCATGTAGCACACAACCATATCTACCCAAACCATACTACCCAAATGAATTTTGGCATGCATAGGTGTTTAAGGGTTTTCAATAGCATACCAATTACGTAAATTGTAACTATTGAAATGTGTGAATGTATAAGAGGTGCAGGGTTGGGTAACCGGAAAGAAAGATTTTGTCACAAGTAGGTCGGGCTATGCTGACCGTAAGCAATAAAAATAAACTTTGGACAAATTTCAAACCATTTGACATGATCCCTTTTTTGTTATACTTTTTTAATTGACCCATTTGAGATAAGACATAACCCGAATCGACCCATTCATAAGTAAATGGATCAAAACTACATCTGGATCGTATCATTCATCTTGAGATATCTCCAAGAAACGTAAATGTTGCAATTTCCACGTGACCCGCAAAGTAAGAAAGCTACTTGCCTCTCTAAACCGAATAATATTAGGATGTCGAAGTGATCGATGATTAATAATCTCTCGAGCAACATTCTCATCAATCTACAAACAAAAAAAGAAACAATATAAACCCTCTTAACATCCATCCAACATGTCAATATCAAAAGTTCCAAACAAATAAAAACACAAACAAATGACTTTAATATTAGACTCATCATCCAATCACAAGTGGACATTATATATACAATCAAAAGTAATCAACAACTAAATTCCAATAATCCATTTAACAAACAACATCAACATAATAATAAAAAAACTAGGAACAAAATCTAAGATACCTTATGTCCTCTTTCTATATATTTCATAGCAACAAGTTCTTTTGTAACCTTATTCCTCATTAATCTTGCAACACCAAAATTTCCAGATCCTATATCCTTCACAAGCTCATACTTATCCATTTTCAATAATCCTAAATTCATCAAAACAAACAAATAAAAATAAATACTTTATCATAAAATCCAACAAAAAAAAACTAATTTAGGCAAAACTTACCTTAACGTTATTTAACCAAATTGGTGATATGGGTTTTTCGATTCAAATAAAATTACACAAATTCAGGTTTTAAAACACAAAAAAGAGGGTCAATTTGTTATATTCTTATCATGCACCTTTAAAAAAAAGGGAACCCTGAATAGCAATTGGGTTAAATGATGTGAAATTTATAAAACTGATTGAAGATTTGATATGGGTTTTGTGTGAATAAGTGAAAAGTATGTTAATTTGGACATGCAGGAAAAAATGTGTTTGTGGGTGTTTGGGAATGTGAATTGTGATTGTTTATGAATTACTGTTGTTGGGAGAGAATTAATGTCTAATAATAGAATGTAAGTTTCCTGGAAAGAGTGTGAAACGACAGGGATGGAGATGAAGACAAATAATATTATAACGGCCTTGAATTTTAAGTATTGTAAAATTTAGTATGGCTTGTGAAATTGCAGAATACGATCATCGGATTTTGAGAAGTTTTTTTTATTTGAGTAAGACTGCTCGCTATAGGTGTTTTCACAACTCAGATATGATAGATTTTAAATTTGTTTCAGTTTTTTTAAGGATTGAAAACCTTCATTTTAATTGTGTGTTTATATTCAAATGATGTGTAAAAAAATTTCGAATAATGTTAAAAAATTATCGGTTTTTGCAATATAAGTTAAATACTGAATCTTCTATACAAATTTAAGGAATCATTACCATAACTCGATTTTAGCAATGATTTGTGAATCAAATTTATGATTTATAGCTTTGATTCACTATTAAATGATGTTTACTTGTGAATCAAATCAAAAAATATGAATCAATTTGCTCGAACGTAGATTTCTCAATCTTCTCAAAATAAAAACCTTCTCAACGGAACCGGAGCCTGAAATTGCATATTAAGAGAGAAGATAAAGATCGACATGTTTAAAACCATCACCAAATGTCTTACTGATATTGTAGAATAGTAGATAAATTTTTCGCAAAAAGTCAATGGTTCAAAATAGGGGTGAGCATCGGGTCAAGACCTGAACCGAATCGATGTAAACCAAACTGAACCAAAAACCAACTTTAAAGAAAACATGAACCGAAAACTGAACTAAAGTGAACCGAGTAAAACCGAAACCGAAAACTATAAATATATCAAACCGAAACCCGAACCGAAAATTGTTGGTTCGGTTTCGGTCGATTCGGCTCGGATCGGTTTGTCGGTTCGGTTCGGTTTTCGGTTAGTTTTGCTCAACCCTAGTTCAAAAGTCGTTAAATGTGTATATTTTTATATGGAAAGAGAAGTGCCAAATCGGTCCCGCTATTATCTCGATAAGTTTGTATGCATACGAGTCTAAAAAAACTCGCTTTTCTCATATAACCTGAACAGGGAAAACCTCATGAGTTTATTTATAACGAATGACAAGCTTAAACTTTGTTTGAAATGAGTAATACAATGTCGCGCGTTGCGGCGCAACATTTTTCAGGTCGCAAGTTTTTCTCAAATTTGTTTTTCAACTTACGGCGAAGCCTTTACAATTACAATACATTGATATTTTTGTCACTCGGAAATCAATCAAATTATAATCATCACAAACATAACAACAAACATTACATGTACTATCGGACCTTATAATTTCTGGATCAAGTCATTTAAAATACAAAAGTACAATAAATAAAATGGTGAAAGCTATAAATACGCAATATAAAAAAAACTACGCAATATACTTTTTAAACTCCCAAGCTAGCTAAAATACATTCAAATTGTGTTTGATCTAGCTAATATGACCGGAGTTGTGACATGTTTGACCGGTTACCACTTTGAAAAGTTACAGTAATGGTCTATGTGGTTTGCGTTGACTTTCACTGTTAGTCTCATGTCATGTTTTATTATTCCAACGTTAGTCCTTTATACTAACGGCTGTTTGTTTTATTATTGCAACGTTAGTCCTTTATACTAACGACGTTAGTCCTCAAAATTTTATTTTCTTAAAAATTTATACATGTTTTTATATACGTTTTATATAAGTTCTTAAGCATGTTTTTATACACACATTTTTATACATGTTTTTATACACACATTTTTATACACACGTTTTTATTCACATTTTTATACAAGTAATTCTATACACACATTTTTATACACATTTTTATACACATTTTTAGACACGTTTTTATACACATTTTTATACACGTTTTATACATACATTTTTATACACACATTTTTATACACACTTTTTTATTCACACATTTTACACACGGTTTTATACACACATTTTTATACACGTTTTTATAAAAATTATACAACGTATATATAAAAATGTGTGTATAAAAACGTGTATAAAAATGTGTGTATAAAACCATGTATAAAAATGTGTGAATAAAAACATGTGTATAAAAAAGTGTATATAAAAATATGTATTAAATGTGTGTATAAAGATGTGTGTATGAAAATGTGTGTATTAAAATGTGTATAAAATGTGTGTATAAAAATCTATGAATAAAAACGTGTGTATAAAAACGTGTATAAAAATAAGAAAATAAAATTTTGAGGACAAACGTCGTTAGTATAAAGGAAAAAGGTTACAATAATAAAACAAACAGTCGTTAGTATAAAGGACTAACGTTGCAATAATAAAACATGACATGGGACTAACGGTGAAAGTCAATGCAAACCACATGGACCATTACTGTAACTTTTCTAAGTGGTAATCGGTTAAACATGTCACATATCCGGTCATATTAGCTAGATCAAACACAATTTGAATGTATTTTAGTTAGCTTGGGAGTTTACAAAGTATATTGTGTAGTTATGTTTATTTTCGAAAACATATTGCGTATCTTTAGCTTTCACCCTCAATAAAATTTAGGCAAAAGAACGCGAATGTCATTCGTACGCGAAACATTACAAAAGACGCCACCCTTCCCAAGCAACTTATCCGTGTTTAGAGTATCACCTAATTAACCATCAAATGAAGAATTATACACTTATGGTTGACCTCCTGTGTTCATGTAAATCTGGAGGAATGTTTTATTTAAATCGCATTTAATGGCATACCGTCTTGATATATTACATCTACATAAATTCCAACTTAAGAAAAGCTACGACTTGGTATGTCACGCGATCGAACAATATACAATTGCGCAGGGTCCGTGAAAAAATTGCACCTCCGTGACTTAAAGAAATCATAATATATTACATTTACATAAACCATCTAAATTGCAATTATTGATTCCTAATTTCATTATAGTAGGATAATGACATGACATTCATTGGGGAATCTAGGTCAATGTAGGCATTAGCTATGTACTTGCATCCTATTATGCATAGTATTTTAAAATTATCTGGGTTTCCTTTTTCAATCCTAAAGTTAAAGTCTAATGAACAACCCGACATTTTTTCAATGAGCGATTCATAAGTCGACTCTTCGCTTGTATTAACTAAATCAAAATGTGGTTCGTAATCAAGCCATTCTCCTTCCTCTTCATCATCAGTACTTAATTCAAACTCACTAACTTCTTCTACTAAATTCTCAGTGTCATTTTCACAGTCTACCCTTGAAGTACTAATGGGTTCTTTGTTGATATTGGCGGGTTCAGATCCTTTTTTCTCCTCTTCACCATAATTTGAGACAAGGGTGATAGTATTGACGAAGTAAACCCGTTTTGGTGAAGAGGAGTTCTTCTCATTATTTACCAAGGAATCTGATTCCTTAGATAGGTATTTCTGAGATAAGAGTTTGGATGGATCCTTGATAATCCCTTTGTTCGGAGTCGCCTTGATGAATTGGGGTTCATGAGAGACGACATTAAGTTGAACCTTGGGATTTTGGATAGTGTCACAAGGTTGTGCACTATTTAGTTGATACGGAATAATCTTCCATAACATGTCGATTTTGTTTAGTACCTCATCGTGTTGTTGTTTGAGACGATCCCAAGGCTAGACAACCAATTCTCTTGAGATATAGCAAAATCAGACAACACCCTTTCAGTTTTTGCTTGGTAAGTGAAGATCTTGAAGGTGAGTTGGAAGAATATGTTGAGAACGACCCATTAGAGGGACTTGAAAATTTTAGGTTGTGCCCAATTAAAGTTTGATTTGTCCTTCCATGAATTAGTGGCTTCGCTCAAATTTGTTGGTTCAAAATTAGTAGTGAACTGGTAACCTCCCACTCCGTTGTTACACGAAGATGCATAATCAACAAAATCTTGCTCGGGATTTTCCATGCAATATTAAGTGTCGTGGAGACCACTAAAAATCTCGCATGAAAAATCGATTTTGTTCACTTGAATGGGTGGTTTAGGAGCAATTTGAGCTTCCATCAAGCGTTGGACTTGATTTTCGAGCTCAGTGAGTCGTCGGTCGGATGTACTCGGGAGATCGGGAGACTGAGAGATAGCCTTGAACGGCTTGGAGAGATCACGTGGATCATTCCAACTTTCGTTGTCATAGAGGGCAACCCCTCAATGATTTCCCAGGATTCCTCGACACTTTTGTCACGTAGCTTACCATTGGCCGAATCGTCAATGATGCGTGTAAGGAATTCATTTATGTGTCGACATTTACGGAATTACCATAGTTTACCATAGCACCACACGCAGGGACTAGATTAGACATTGTTGTAAAGATAGGTAGCGTGTGGGCTATAAATACCCCTTTATGGCTTCCATAGAGGGGTGGGACTCTTGTAACTTTCCACACATTTATACATTTTACACTTTATCTCTCTACTCTCTCTAGATATAGCTATCTCTATATTTGAGTCTCCCCGACCCCTGGATCATTGATTCTTTTATTATAACATTTGGTATCAAAGCTAACCTAACCAGGTTTAATCGTGAGTCGGTTTGTGTTTTTTATGGTCCGGTCTCAAATCTGTCACTTTTTATCACTTTTGTTTTATGTCACTTTTTATCACTTATGTTTTATGTCACGGTTTGAGTGTATCGTTGTCATTTTTACCAGTTTTAATGTCACCTTTATTTTTGTAACGTTTTGTTCATAATAAATGATAAAAAAATATGTTTTTTGATAAAACTGTTTTTGGGCCCGTCTTGTCTATCCTAACAGATTCATTAACAGTTTTATAGATTGTCTGTTTCAATCTTATGGTCAAAAACAAAACATTTTTAGTTTTTGCAGTTTAACAGGGTAAGGTTTTGCGGTTTAACAGCTTGCTACTCTTGCGATTTACATATCTCGTTTTTTTCAAGCGATTTAGGAGTGGTAACTCTTGCAGTTTACCATGTCTAACCAACAAGCAGACCAAGCGATTTACAAAAACTACAAACAAAGAGATTTAGCTATATCGCATCTTTTGCGATTTAAAACTTAGCTATTTATGATTTTTAGATTTCAAAACTAGCGGTTTATAAGTTGCAATTTAAACTATGTGCGGTTTACATGTTGCGGAATAAGGATGTGGTTTAAGAACAGTCAAAAGAATCCATTGAGTCAACTCTAACGAGTTAACTTGGTAATAACCGTGTCATCAAAAGAAAAAAGAAAAGAACATAAGACAAGAAGAACATAACCAAAACAACTACAACTTTAACCAACCATAAATCCATTACTATCCTAAATCCCATCTTCGATTCAATATCCAACAATAAATCCTTATCTATCCTACTCCCATCCACCTCATGACACAACTAAACGAAAATTAATCAAAGATCTCAGTTGTTGTTTTTTGTGTTGTACTATATTAGATCTTATCTTACAACATCAAACGCAAAAACAAAACCTCATCATCGATCTTATGTTTCCCAAAGGAAACTATCTCTTTAATATTCAAATATAAAGAAAGATTATTACGAAATTTATTATAATCCTCCTTTGTTTTAATTGAATGACAAAAAAATAATACAAACAACCTACCCGAGACCTTTTATCAAGATCTTAAAGCCATATCGTTCTTGAGTTCTTCATGGGTTAGAAAAAACGAACACGTGTAGAAATAATTAAAGGGTTTGAAGTATGGTTGTTTTCGTATGGTTTGAAGAGGGTTATGATTTGGTATAGCTTTAAAGTTGTTAGTGTTATGTATATGGTGTTGGATTATCTTAAGAATGTGAGTGAGATAAGGAAGGAGCGGTTGTGTGGTGTGTGTGATGTAATAAAGCAAAAAATTTCCCCGTATAATTGTGATAGTAGTAAAATAGGTTGATGAAAATTCTTGGGTTGTTATATATATACCCACAAATCTAAGTTTGGATTGGGTTTTGATTGTTCTCTCTTGGGCCGGGTTTTGGATGTGCTTGTGGATCGGGTTATAAGAGTTGGTTAGTGGGTTTGGGTTGATCGGTTACTAGTATGAGCTCAATATCTAAATATTGTAGTTGTGCATGCTAATTTGTTATTTTGTTACATTAAGAAGGACTGTTGGTTTATATAATCCTAAATTAGTGTAACATATATTTGGACCGGGTAGAATGGTGATGTAGTGGGCCGGGTATAACTATTAGTTTTGGTTTGGCTGAAAGCATCATGTTTGATTTTTGGTACAATGTGAGCTTGATCCGAAATGCAACACAAGAAGGAAAATTTCGTATGGTGACAAGTGACAACTTTTTAGTGACGAGACTGGGATTGATCTTTATCAAAGAATCATTGGAACTTTAATGGTAATGGCTAAATTTGATATGTAATTTAAAGTGACTACGGAGTTAATTGGGTATCACTTATTTGAGATTGAAGTTGGGTTTCACGAAGGCGTGTACTTATTTTATCTTGAAGTCGGGGTTGGTTGGATGCATGACTTTAAATGATAACTTGCTCGGGCTTATAATTTAGGATGAAGACTTGGATTATCTAGTTATACCTGGAAGTGCATGGTGTATAGCTATCACTTAAAGGAGTTACATTGTAGTGCTCAGTGTCACACGCATAAGACGATGTGGATAATCGCAAGATGTGATAAAAGTCTCATACTTTGTCTGGTGGGTATTGAGTACTTAGAGATTTAAGTTGGACAAATTCTCTACATCGTTCTTCCTACATAAGTGCAAGCTTAAGTCACAAGAACGAGGAAATATACTTCAGTTTCAAGTTTGGTATATCGGGTTTACTCCATCAGTGGTTACTTTAAATAGCCTACAAGAAAGGGGTTGGTAAAGAGTTAGTCAGAAAGAGTTTATGAGTAGAGATCTGATCAGCAGTTGATTCTCAAGGGATAGATTTGAGCTAAATTATTCTTCACACAAGATTTTAAGTATATGAACGTACAATGTGATGATGATTTTGAGGTATCAAAACCATCATGGGGGAAGAAGTATATACACTAGAGAGTCCAACCTTTTCTTTTGTGTTAGGCCATGCTTGGAAGACAAATGTCATAACCGCAGAGAAATTCAATGCTTTAACTTGTGGCTTTCGGGTACAGTAATTCAACTACATGGGGGAAGAGATGTCTTGTTAATTTTAGTATGTATCATTTAAGCTTCCTGGAGGGAGAGTTGTAAGAAGAATTATTCAAGCGTGAGAAGATACGTTGCTGATCTCGTTGATATTTCCCTGAACGGATAATCACTAAGCTTATTATCAAAAAAGCAATAATATTTTATATGGGTATTCTACTAATTTCGTTGTGCACTTAATTAATCTAAGCTTGAAAGAAAGCTTTGAAACTGCTTAAGAGAGGTTTGTTGGTTCGGGGGAAGCTAAGAAAGCTTTTAAAAGAAGAATATGTGGCATGAATTAGGGGGAAACTAATTCAGCAGGCTCTCCTTAACCAGAAGTGTATGGGTTACCTAGTTCATGCCTATTACAATATTTCTCCTACAAGTTATTACAAAGATGATTTATGTTGAAGTGCGGACTTGAAGTCAAAGGCCATAGAAGACATCATCAGCATTGGAAGCTTCATGGAAGTTCTTGTTCTTAATCAATATGTACTTTTTAGGAAAATATTGTAAGTAACTCCGTATATCATCCCATGGGGGAAGATTGTTAGGAATTCATTTATGTGACGACATTTACGGAATTACCATAGTTTACCATAGCACCACACGCAAGGACTAGATTAGACATTGTTGTAAAGATAGGTAGCGTGTGGGCTATAAATACCCCTCTATGGCTTCCATAGAGGGGCGAGACTCTTGCAACTCTTCACACATTTATACATTTTACACTTTATCTCTCTACTCTCTCTCTAGATATGGCTATCTCTATATTTGAGTCTCCTCGACCCCCAGATCATTGATTCTTTGATTATAACAATGTGCCTTATGGTCTGATTGACATGGTCGTAAAAGATTTGGACTTCGAGCCAAAGATTGATACCATGATGAGGGACTTTTTGAAGTAAGTCCTTGAAACGAGTCCACGCTTCGTAGAGAGATTCACCATGATGTTGTTGGAACAGCAAGATGTCATTTCTAAGTTTGGTGGTTCTTCCCGGTGGGAAAATCTGAGCGAGGAAACAAGAAGTGAGATCCTCCTAAATGGAGATGGATCCCGTAGGTAGACGTTTAAGCCAAATTCTAGCTTGATCGCAAAGAGAGAATTGGAATAAATGCATGCGCGTTATCTCTCTATAGGCACCATTAAGACCAAGTAGTAATTTTAAGAAAATCCTTAAGGTGTTGGTTTGGGTCTTCAGACCGAAATCCGTGAAATGCACATTCGTTTTGCACCAACCGGATGGTGTCGGATCGCAAGAGTGACATATCGGCATCCTCGGGGAGCACGATAGTGTTTTGATAGCCCTCATGGCTAGGTTTAGAGTAATCTCCAAAGGTACGGGGCTGGTTTTCATCTCCTATGATGGTCAACGAAAGCATAGTTGCGAAACAAAGGGAACGAAGAAAAGATAGATTGCGAGAAAGCTAAAGAAAATAAAATAAAATAAACCTCACTTGTCAGGAATCTAGTGAGTAGACGTGAGAAAAGTTCAACATAGACCCACAATTTAGTAAAGATCCAATGAACCAATCACAATCCTTCATTTTTTCATCAAATAATAAAACCCACTTTCCACCCCTTTTTTAAAAATTAAATATCTCACAAACCGTTAATCGTACGCAAAACGAAACATACCATCACGACGAGTATTAAGTCATCTTTCTATAGAGGGGCACTTTGATATACTTTCGACGAACTTTTTTTCTAATTTTTTTTAGTCACGTCTGAAAAAATCACATGTGATTTATATCACAAATCACTCACATGTGATTTGTGATACAAATCACATGTGATTTTGATACAAATCATATGTGATTTTTTCAGACGTGACTAAAAAAAAATAAAAAAAAGGTTCGTCGAAAGTATATCTATAGAAAGATGATTTAATTCTCGTCGCGATGGTGTATTTTTTGTCGTTTGACGATTTACCGTTTGCAAGATATTTTATTTTAAAAAAAGGTAAAAAATGGGTTTTTTTCTAATTTAATGAAAAAATAGGTGGCTATGATTGGTCCATTGGATCTTTGATAAATATTGGGTCTACATTGATCTCATCTCGAGTAGACCTAAGCTAGATAATTCTGAAACCTATACTATTCCTCGACATCAGTGCTAAAACTTGATGCGTCGGGTTGCAACACACTAAGTTTTACAACCCTCATAGGCAGAGTACCTAATTGTTGTAGTTTTAGTACATGCAAGACTCGAGGGGTTGATCGTTCTTTAGGAGGATAGTGAGGTAGGCTCGAAATGCACGTTAGAAAGGTCTAGAGATTGAGAGAAGATTATTATTGTTCTTTTTATGTTTTATGAAAGCAAGATAAATTTTTGGGGTTTAAAGAGGGGTTTTAACTAATCTAATTGTCTTAATCCTAAGTGCAAGAAATGTAAAGAGGTGAGAAACTTGATAGGTAAACATACATGCCTACTTAGTTATGCATTACTCCCTAGTCACTCTATCTAATCTATTGCGTTGGCACACCTTTGCTAGTGTAATGTTAAGTATTCCCCTAATTCAATTGCAAGTTTGTCAAAAACACGTCTGCGTGATCACCTAAGTAAGCAACTCCTGAAAACGCTTTTCTTGCCAATAGTTAAACCACGCGCATTAAATACTTATCTAATCATCTACCAAACTTGAGGCTTCATTTAATTAGTCACGCGTCAATAGACGTCTAGCTAAGCAATTTATAACTAGTTTTCTACTACCTAACATGCACACCACTAGCGAGAAACAATAGATTAAATATTATAACTAGATTTAATGCAATATTAAGCAAATACTAATTAATTTAGCCTAACATGTTAACAATAAGTAAATAAGAGCACATAATCAAACAATAGACATACATCATAATTGAAAGATTAAGAATGAATCACTTAACTTAATGAAACATGCTTGTATATGAGTAACCAAGGGCATAAAAACCCCTAAAATTCATCTCAAGTATCAGCCCTAAAAGACTCTTCAAGTTTCCACACGAAAATATGAAAATATTGCAAAACTATATATAGACTTCGGGTCGTGACGGCGTCAGGTTATGCTTGTGACGCCGTCACCTCGTCAATCTCGGATTAGGATTTCTTGCACCGTCTCATTTTGACGGCGTCACCAAAGATTGTGACGCCGTTTCCTTGTTGTCCTGACGTCGTCAGATAGGCCGTCTGGATTTATTGAGCCCTAAAAACTGTTACACCCCCAAACGGAGCCTGGACGGAATACGTGTCCAGGGACGTGACATCATTGCATACATCACACAAGATCAAGTAAACGACCACTATATGGACGTTTGATAAAACATAACTCGTTGCTTTGATTAAAACAAAATAAGTCTTA
>BQNB010018522.1:0-68177 GCA_026074375.1 Tanacetum coccineum | reverse complement strand
TTCCATCATCAAAATAATATTTTAACTCACAAAATCTCTCTGTATGTTTTTGATTTCTCTCAATTCTTTTAGCTCATAATTCTCTCTGTTTGTTTTTGATTTCTCTCAATTATTTTAGCTCATAATTCTCTCTGTCTGTTTTTGCTATATTCAACTCTCTTTCTGTTTTTATTCTCACCAACTCTCTTAATTCTTTTTACCTCACCATTTTCATAATCAAGACTTTAAAGATTAAGCATTCCAATACTAGCAATCAGATATTGAAATCTATTTACATCAAATGCTTTTGTAAGCAAATCTACAACATTCTTGTCAGTATGAATCTTGATCATTTGAATTAGCTTCTTTTCATCGGAATCTCTGATAAAGTGATGTCTAATCTCAATGTGCTTTGTTTTTTAATGAAAAACAGGGTTCTTAACTCTGCATATAGTACTCTCATTATCAATATAGATCTTTGTATTGATCTTTATATGCATAAAGTTATACCCATAATCCAGCAATTGATTTTGAATCCAAAGCACTTGTCCACAACAACTTGAAGCAGCTACATATTCAGCCTTTGTTGTGGAATTAGCAACCATAGTCTGCTTCTTGCACTGCCATGGAATCAATCTGCACCCAAGAAATTAACAACCTCTTGTTGTAGACTTCCTATCCAAGCTTGATACAGCATAATCACTATCAGTGTATGCTACCAAATCAAAAGGTGAATCTTTTGGATACCAAAGGCCCAATTTAGGTTGACCTTTTAAGTACCTAAAAATTCTTTTCACAACATGAAGATGTGACACTTTTGGATTGATTTGGTATCTTGCACAAGCACACACTGCAAACATAATATCAGGTCTTAAAGAAGTAAGATACATCAATGAACCAATCATTAATCTATATAAATGAACATCCACTTCTTCACCATCTTCATCCTTGAGCAAAGGCTTTTGAGTTTCCATAGGTGTGCTTGCTGTCTTGACATCAGTAAAACCAAATTTCTTCAAAATCTCAGTCACATACTTATCTTGACTGATAAAAATCCCATCTTCCTTCTGCTTTACTTGCAGTCCTAAGAAGAATGTGAGTTCACCCATAGAACTTATCTGAAACTTCTTATGCATTTACTTCTAAACTCAATGCATAAGAATAATTCCTTGTAGAGGCCAAAAATGATATCATTTACATACACTTGAACTAACAGAATATCACCTTTATCCCTTCTAATAAATAAAGTCTTATCTATCTTTCCTCTTTTAAACTTATTATCCAACAAATAAGTTGACAAGGTTTCATACCAAGCTTTAGGAGCTTGATGTTATCCATAAAGTGCCTTTTCTAGTTTATATACCCTGTCAAGGAGGTCTGGATCTTCAAATCCTGGTGTTGACAACATAGACTTCCTCTTCAATCTTACCATAAAGAAAAGCACTCTTGACATCCATCTGGTACACCACAAAGTCATTAAATGAGGCATAGGCTAAAAATATCCTAAATAGCTTTCAATCTCTGACCAACATGGCAACGACCTCATCAAGTCAAATCCTTTTTCTGTGGAATATTCCTTGAGCAACTAATCTTGCTTATGTTAATCACAATTATCTTTCATTCCTTTTTATTCCTGAAAACCCTATTTTAGTGCCAATACCCTTTTTTTGCCATTTGGTAAATCCAACCAAAGACCAATTCTTGTAGCTATCAATTGTATAAGCTCTTCCAGCATAGCCTCTTTCCAGGTTGGTGATCTTGTCAATGTCATTAACTACCGTTTTTGGTCTTCTTGTGATATAAAAGCAAGCAAACAAGCAATTTTTGAAGATCTTTATGGTTTGTTCTTAGTTTAAGAGTAGTACCGAACAAACCCAAATTCCTCTAAATTCTTTATCATCTTTCTTTTTAGTGTTGTTGATTGCAAATCTTTAATCACTTGATCAAGAGGATGATCTTTGTGTACTCTTGTAGTTGGAATAGAGGACTGACAAGCATAAAAGCTTCCAGAATTGTTTATGGTCAGTACCTCTGCACCAACCATCCTCATCATCATCTAAATAGTACAAAATCTTCTAAAGTGGCATATTTAGATCATCTGGAAGTTCAATGCTTATTTTTTCAACAAATAGCATTAACTTTATTTGTGCTAGCAGTATTAACATTGTTAGTGTTGTTGACATTATCATCTTTCTCTTGATTAATACTTTTACTTTTACTAACTTTTCATGGATCTCATTAGACCTTCTTTATCATCCATCACTTGAAGGTATGATCCAACATCTTGAGACTCTTTGAACTTTGAGAGAATGGTGATCAGACAGACCACAAGTATAGAATGTTAATCTTGCCAGGTATTGTCTCCAACAAGCTTTACCTGTAACAGGCACATCTTTTGTACCTCATACATTAACTGATTTCCTGTAACAACTGGCTTTATGAATTCATTAACTTTGTTCAGTGAAAATCAATACAAAAAAGCAATTTGGTCCACTTCCTGCAAATATTAGGTGTATTCTCACTAACTAGACAATGCAGGTTCTCTTCAACTATCCTAGTTCTACTAATTGAATACTTATATGCATTACTATTTATTGAGTACCCAACTAAGAATCCTTCATCTAGCCTACCATCAACCTTTCCTAAGTGATTTATGTATTAAGATTTGTAACAAGACACCCAAAAGTCTCATAAAGCCAAAGCTGTTTTTCTACCCAAAAAAAGTTAATAAGTGGTTCTTGGTTAAAAGGCCGTAGTACTAATACCCTATTTTGCACATAGCAATCAGTAATAACTACTTCAACCTAAAAAGTTAGTAGGTAGCTTAGAATCAGCTAGCATTGTCCTACAGCCTCAATAATGTTTTCTATTTTTCCTTCCCTTAGCTACTCCATTTTTATAAGGAGTTCTAGCTTACACTAAATTCTCTCTTATACCTTTTTCTCTCACAAAACTGATTCATTTCCTTATTCTTGAACTCCATTTCATATTGTCCATCACCTAATTACCAAAACTTTTTGATCATTAGATTTTTCTATACAGTTATAAAGGAATTAAGTATGCCACTGGTCCTCATCTTTAGTAGCTAAAAGAACAAACCCACATACCCTATCTGTAATCATCTGTGACAACTAGCAAATACATCACATTCATTAAGCGTTTATAACCAATGTTGGGCCAAACAAATCCATGTCAACATATTCAAAGGTTGACTGATTAAAACTTACTATTTTGGACTTACAAGAAGATCTATGTTGCTTTCCCTTTTGACAAGCAACACAGGTTTTATTATTTTTAAAAAGTTTTGAAGTTAAACCTCTTACAAGATTTTCCTTAACCAGTTTATTCATAGTTTTGAAATTATGGTCCAGCCTCATATGCCAAAATTTAGATTCATCAGATGTGGCTTTTGCAAAGAGACAAGCTAGACCTACTTTAGGAACAATATTCTTTAAATCAATACTATACATATTGTTCTTTGTAGGAACTTTAAGTAAAACATGACTTTCATCAGTTAACTTAAAGTTTGGAGATAAAACAATACATTCAGTGTCATTAAAGAGAAAACTATTCTTTTTGTAACACATTTGTGAGACACTAAAGAGGTTAAACTTTAACTCTCTTACAAAATACACATTCTCAAAATCTAAATTACCAGTTTTGATTGTACCTTTTCCTGTGATTTTCCCTCCTTTGGGGTTACCTCCAAAGGCAACATATCCTTCATCAATCTCTTCATAGTTTGTAAGATAGGACATGGTCCCTGTCAAGTGCCTTGAGCATCCACTATCAATCACTCCTTGATCCTGTAAATCCATTTGTAGATTGCCCTCAGAGTTAGAACTTGTAGAAGAGTAAGCCATGAGTGCAAAGTTAGTTGAACCTTCTTCTGCTTGATCACTCCAATCATAACCAGAACCTTCACAAACAACCAATCATTAGAAGCACAGCTTGTCTCACTACTATCTACTTAACAGGGCACAGCCCTTCTTTTGTTCTCCCTATTGCTGTTTTCTTGGTTCCTTGGAGCCCTGCACTCCCTTGCAAAGTGTCCCCTTTGTGGCAGTTGTAACACTCCACCTTGGACTTATCAAACCTAATGGTCTCATTACCATTAACAGTAAGCTTTCTTCCAGTGTTCTTCAAGAATCTACTTGCCCTCATTGTTAGCATAGCCATCTGCCACCTTAAATCCCTTTCTTCTAAATCATCAGGATTAATTTGTTGCAAGTCCTCATTGTCAAGTTGTGGACTATTTGGTTGACTTGCAAAGAAAGCACAAATGACAGCATCACTCAAATTGTCAATTGTTGTTGAGTTAACAATAGTAGCTTGAGTGCTAGCAGTTGTAGCACCATGAGCAGTATTAACTGCTCCATTTGTACTGCTGGGGCTGTTTGAGGACACAAAGGCTACATTTTATATGTTTGTGCTTGAGCTTGATGTTCCTTTGACCTCTGGTTCATAGATCTTCAGGTTGTTGTAAAGATCATCCAATCTTAATGTATCTATCTCATACTTGTTCCTCTATACAATTGTATGTGTGTTCCATTCTGGTGACAGACTTCTTAAGAACTTATGTTTCACATCTTCTTGTGAGATAGTTTCACCATGAATCTCCAACTAACTGATAAGCTTTTGAAGCCTATCAAAGGTTTGATCTAACACCTCTGAGCTAGATGTAGTAAAATTTTCATACTGCTGCGTTAGAAGATTCCTCTAAGTCTTTTTAGTAGCAGCATTCCCTCCAAACCTCTTCTCAACAGCCTGTAGTAATGACTTGGCATCTTGATGGAGTTTAAACTTAAATTGATGTTTTAATAAAGGATGCCCATATAAAGTGCTTCCTTGCCTTCAACTCTAACCCTCCTTGTGCCTTTTCTTGTAGTTGTAGGAGGAATTATAGTCCTCAACACCTTTAAAAAACTTTTGTTATGGCAGGGCATTACCATTCTCATGAATTCCTATAAAGAATAAACAATCATCCTGGATGTACTGTCCATCTCATCCTCCAGAACTCAACTCACCTAGTTTTTGAGCCATAGGCACTTTTGATGCAAGCCACCATATGACAGAGTCCTGATCCTTGTCCGTTCTTAGCAAGAGTTCTCAAAGCAACAAGCTCTGTTACAACTTGTTGATCCTAGTTACCAATCTAATAATCGAATTTTTTTCCTTAGCTTGTATAAATGAATAGTTATGTAGATAAATATAACATAACTTAGTTTAAGAAACTTTGTTTGATAATACTAAACATTATGCGGAATCTAATCTTTAATATAAGAAGAATTCTTCAGTAACACAAAACAATATAATTTCAACAATAAAAGCTCCAATATTATTATTACAAATAATAAAAATACTTTCCTAGTATTAGGGTTACAAAACCTTAAAGCTATAACGATATTAAAACAAAAGATTTCTAGATATTGTGATTTTTTTGTGATGCTATCCAATTCTATACCCTAGGACCTCCTTTATACACCAAGGAGTCCTAGTCGATTTACAATATATTACAAAAACTTAGATTATTTTCAAAGATCTATTCTATAAATAACAATCCTTATCTCATAAGTAATCTTGATCTTCAAGCAATCTTTATCTTCCAGCAGTTGTAATCTTTCAGCAGTTGTAACTTTATACCAGCAGCATTAACTCTTAACAAGCAGTAGTAACTTATACACCAGCAGCATTAACTGTGTACAAGCAACATTAACTACTTAGAATATTTTCTTCAATCTTCACCAGCAATACTAACTTTACTCTATCAGTACTAATATACATTAGCAGTACTAACTTTACTCTAGCAGTACTAACATATACTAGCAGTAGTAACTAGCAGTACTAATATACACTAGCAGTACTAAGTTACACTAGCAGTAGTAACTACTTAGCATATTTTTCATTATAGTTAATGAACAGCACTAAGTTTTACTTAGCAGCAGTAACACAAACCTTAGCAGCAGTAACTTCAATAGGGCTTTTAATCCCAATAGTATTCTTGTGCAAGACTTCCTCATGTGACTTTTATACTTATATAAGATTTAAGCTAGTATATTTAACCACTTAACCAAGCATAACTAGAACCATGACTAAAAAATTAAACCATTTGGTCCTTGTGGTGTTGTTTTTGGCCGAGCACATACACACACACACCTTTGGTGTGTGTTGGGCACTTGATACTCTAAGGAAAATGCATAAAACCCTAACCCATGGTCCCACAAATACCTCATTTCTCACGACTTAGGGTTACTATCTCATTTCAAAGTCACCAACACATTTTCTCTTCTCCCTTTTCCTTTTTGTAGCTCACGGCTCAAACACTCCTATTAAGGTTTGAGTTTCCTTTGATTCTCCTCAATATTCAAGCATACTAGGCTCATTTCTAAGGTTATCTATGGTGATTACAAGTATTGGTTCATTGATTCAAGGGTTTATTTCAAGATCTACAAATTAGGGTTTGATTATTATTTAGAGTTTTTCAAGATCCAAGTCTTCCATCATCATTTCTTATATTTCTTAAGCTTGTTCTTCATCTTGTAAGCTTACTTTGAAACTTATACTTTCAATTTTACTTTCATTCAATATTTATTTATGTTCTTGCATAGATCTATAAAGTCCTATGGTGTTTGTGTTAATTTTTTAAAAGAAATAAAATAGGTGTGTTGAACAAGGAAACTTTTATAAATCTTTTATGCAAATATTATGTTTAGGGTTTAACAGAAGTGATTAGTGTGTTGAAAGATTGACAGGGATGATATTAGACAAGATTAAGCGTGGTTTTTGTTATGGATTAGTTTTGAATGGAGATTATGATAGATTAGGCACTATTGTGAAGTTTAGCGTGATTTTTGGAAGCATTTACGAAAAATGATGTTGTTGTCCGTTTTTATTTTTGGGTTTTTGGACACTTAAGAGTGTTTTCATTAGGCGAGAAGGTAGTTTTCGGATAGCTCGTTTCGAGTAGATAGATTTTCATATATTGTACACTAAAACCAGACTTAAAACGGCCAAGTTATAGTCAAATGAAACTTGAAACATTTTTCGGCAACATAGTTAATGTAGGTGTTGATGTGAATAGTAAAATGGGTTTTCGGATGCTTTCGGGACAAATTGAGCTTTTAAAACATTAGCGAACCATATAGTAACACATATATATTAATTAGGATCATTAGAAACGTCATTACATATATATAGGGAAAGCGTTAATGTTTCTAAAAATAGTAATCTTAGTGAATATTAGCAAAGTTAAGATTATAGAAAGTTAAACGGTTAGGTTTTCTCTAGTGCGTTTAATGGAAATTATAATTTTAGCAAATATAGGGGATGGATTAAAACGCTCGAAACTAAAAAAAAACTATCCTAAAATAGAAAAGTGACAACTGTTTGCTTTGAGGCAGGTTGGTTTAAACTTAGTGTTGACTAAAAATCTATTCTATATAGTATGGATTATGGTATATAAAATTCTATGTGTTCTATGTGTGTTTATTGAGGATTTGAGAATCAACCTAGTGAGTGTGAGAGTCTCATTGAGGTGTGATTATGATGGAGTTTGCATGAGTGCGTTTCATTCACTTTTGAGTGACATGTAAATGATTTGTGAATTTTGAGCGTTTATGTATTTTGTGTGTATGTAATTATGTGTAAGTATTTACGTATTTATATTATTAGGTTTTAGAAGTTTGGTTAAGGAATAATGTGGTTAAAATATGGAAGTTGGTAGTAAACTTTCCATATATAGAAAGTGAATTTGGAAATAAAAAGTTGTTTTTAAAAAGTAGTTTTCAAGCAAAATGGGTTACCAAATTAGCTTAGGTTTTTATAAAACTTAAGGTATGAAAATAATTAATTAATTAATAAAAGAAAAGAAAAAAAATATTTTTTAGGCATGAATAGTAAAAAACGAAAATTAAAGGGAAAAAGATAGGAAAAGAATAAGAAAGGAATCTTAGTTATTATCTAATTCTAATTAGAGATTATCTATAATTAATATGTAGCCTATAAATACAAAAATAAAGAGGAGAGAAAAAAATTGGGGTTTTTATTTTTGGGTTCAAGAATCAAGTTTGAGGGTTATGTTTAATATATTTTTATAAAGTTCTAATTAACAGATTAATGTAATCTAAGCATAATAGGAATTAGGGTTTTGATTTTCTAGAAGTTTATTGAAGTAATGATGATTGTTTGATCATTATTTTAAATAATTGGTTTGAGATATGATCGTGTATTAGTCTAGATCAACACCATTGTTGTTTAATTCACATGCAAAATAGGCAGTTTTGTAACGAGCATAACTCAATCATAAATTATCAAATAAATAATTTACAACATACTGGAGATAACCTCAGAGAGTCTACTTTCTAGAAAAGTCAGGCTCATAAGTTTTTATGGTCGGTAAGTGGGTCAAATGGTCATTACAAAATTAGTGTGTAAAACAGTGACGAATTTCAGTTTCCCTTTTACAGAAAGTAACTTTCATATGTCTATTAAGAAACCCTAAAAGGGCTAAGGCTAAAATTAATTTTAAGTTGGGTTTTGAAGTCGAAACTTTTTAGTGTGCAATCAGATCCGAAAGTGACCAGTTTGTAAGTTTGATTTTCAAAGGTATACTTATGCATTGAATGGATGCATGGGCTTCTGAGGGAACTTAATATACACATGTGGGGTCATGTGTGAATTTTTGTGGGAATTATGGATGCGTTTTGGTATGGGTTTTGGGTCGTGCAAGTTGGGTAAAAATTCTGCATTTGAGCAGAAAGTTGTAAGTGTTTAAAATAAAAGTAAAAAGTAAATAAAAGATATAATGAAGATATAAAATGATGGTAGAGAGTCTTTACATATAGTATAGATGATATTAGTCCATCATTAGGGTTGTTATATTGGATTAAGCGTTTAGCTTACCGATGGTAACATGAGCTTTTATTGTGTATAGTTTTTAAGGAAGGAGTTTGTGTTACTTGTAGCTGCGCGATCAGGTGAGTTTCATAGTCCCACTTTTACTTCGTTTTAAACTTGGGATGGAAATGATGCTAGTATGAAAATGTTTTAATTACTGTGATAATGTGTTTAAAGTGATGCATGGACTTTATGTGGCTACTATATGTGTTATGTGCTACATGTTTGTGATGTGATACGCTCCATGGCTTAGTGATCAATTGGAGAGGGTTTTGTGGTATGCTTCATGGCTTAGTGATCAATTGGAGTGGGTTTTGTGGTATGCTTCATGGCTTAGTGATCAATTGGAGTGGATTTGCGGTATGCTTCATGGCTTTGTGATCAATTGGAGTAGTTCTGCGATAGAGACGTCTCGTAATCGTGTGAATGGTATTGGTTTGGATTGGATTTGATTTGGTTTGCATGATAGCTTATATGGTAGTTCATCTATTGTCATGCAGTATTTTCATTTATCACAGTAATGATTGGATAAATTTTAATTCGTGTCTTAAACCTATGACTCTCACCAACTTTATGTTGACGTTTTTGAGCATCATTTTCAGGTAATCAGATTGAGACTAATGATGCTAGGAGAAGTGGCTAGAGAGACCTTAGGATTGGCTTGTGGAGTTCTTCTTATTTTTATTTAGACTTATGTTCTGCTGGATAATTTAAGTCTGGGATTGATTTACTTTTATGTGGTTTATGCATTTGCGTGTATGACATTACTTAATAATGCAAGACTCCTTTATCTTGTGTTGGGTATTGTTATGACACATAGTGTCCTCTGTGATTGTTTTCTTTTCCTTTTAGTATCTCTATAGTAGACGCCATTGTGTTGTAATGATATCCATGAAGTTCCACCTCGTGCTTCCGCCTTGGCGGGGTGTGACAGATTGGTATCAGAGCCTTTGGTTATAGAGAAGTAGGTGGTTGAGCCTAGACTATAACCTAGGAGTCCTTCACGTAGATGCATGTTAGGGCTTAAGTGTTTAGTAGTATATCTAGTATGTGTTTTTCCCCTTAATAGTATGATGTTATTTCTTAATTTTGTTGATTTCTTTAGCTATTTTGATTGCCCTTACCTGATTTAGTATGCATCATTCCTTCTTGTTAAATTAGTCATGACTCCTTTTGCTCCTAAGAAGTTCCGTATGGGAGTCGCAATTGCGACAGGGCGTAGGGGGTATTACAAACCGGGGACACGAGCATGGGTAAGCCGGATTAGCCGCAAGATCTGCATACCAAATTATATGTACCCATGCAGGGTGGAAGAAAGACTGACTATAGAATTAGTAGAGGGAAGAGAAGTGGAGAAAATAGTGACAACTGTGACAAAGAACGGGGTGGTTACTAGATACCCTGGGAAATTTTAGGAGTACCAGCTAACTGATAAAGAGGAGGAAATGGAAAGGATGATGATATACTAGGATCAAGTGGAATATGAGGTGTCAGATGATGATGATTCGGATTTGAAATCCACGGCAAGGAGTGTGCCTAAAGACTATGAGTTAGAGGATACTGGTGATAGTAGTAGAAATTAAGTTGTGCTTAGTTTCGTCTCATTATAAACTTTAAACCTTAGGCTTTTCTTTCGGATTTGTTGACTATTTTGATGTTATGAAATGTGTGATTTCCTTTAATTGTGAGTTTTTCTAATGCTATATGTGGTGGTTTGCTAATGTGACTTATGTGGTCTGAGTCTTGTTGATATTGAGAAGTGTATTCATAAGAGGGAGTACACTCGTGAAAGGGGGCATCTATAATTATGGTGGCCAACATAATTATACATGCGCCACAACACAAGTGGACTTGCAAGTATGATTACACGGTTTTGGTGTCAACATGCTGTTTGGATGAGTGTTTATGTATGTGTTTTGTATGGTTCTGATGATGTGTTGATAGAATAGGCAAGTTAAAAACCCTTTACCTTTCCCTTGTCTAATGAGCATTGTTATTATTTTATCAGAATGGTGCGAACTAGACATAATAATGATGATGATAACGGACAACCTAATCTTGCTGCCCTTATTGCGGAGCAACTCCAAAATATTATCCCTCAGATCGTCACTCAAGTGACGACTAATGTGAACAATGCAAATGGAGGGAATGGGGGAAACGGAGGGAATGGGGGCAATAACGGTTGTTCTTACAAAGGATTCCAGGCTTGTGGTCCTAAAGAGTACGATGGGAAGGGGGTGCGATAGCACTTACCCGTTGGGTAGAGAAAATGGAATCAGTGATCGATAACAGCGGGTGTCTAGAAAACCAAAAGGTGAAATATGCTGCCAGTTCCTTTGTTAATAAGGCGCTGACTTGGTGGAATGGCCAAATCCAGGTGAGGGGTCGAGATGCGGCGAATGGGATGTCCTGGAATGACTTTAAGGCGTTGTTGGTAGAAGAATTCTGTCCTAGTAACGAAATGGAAAAGTTGGAACTAGAGTTATGGAACCACAAGATGGTGGGAGGCAATCATGCCGCCTACACCGACCGATTTCATGAGCTGGCTAGGTTGGTTCCTCATATGGTGACACCTGAATCGTCACGCATTAAGAGGTATGTAGCAGGTTTAGCACCCGAAATTAGGGGGATGGTTAAGGCAACTCAGCCAACAACCATTCAGAATGCGGTTTTGAGAGCGGGTATACTTACGGATGAGGCAATTAGCTGTGGAACGTTGTCAAAAGGTAGTGAAAAGAGGAAGGCAAATGATGAGGGTGCTAAGTCTGGAGGGTCTTGGAAAGATAAAAAGAAGGCGAAGGTAGGGGCAGGATTCGTGGCAACAGCTCCTCCAAGAAATGAATATGTGAGTTACCCTAAGTGTACCAAGTGTAACACCCACCATATCGAAGGAGGAAGCTGTAGAGTGTGTTTCAACTGTCAGAGACCTGGACATTTTGCCAAAGATTGTCGGGAACCTAAACGTGCAGTTCCGGTAAATACGATAAGGATGAATCATAATCAGAGGGTTTGCTATGAGTGTGGAAGCCCTGATCATCTAAAGTCTACCTGTCCTAAGTTGGGCCGAGCACCTGGGCAGGCGGGAAATCAGTTGGCTATAGAGGGAAATCGTGGCAGCAGAAACAATGGGAATGCAGTTCGAGGAAGGGCTTATAATGTGAACGTGAATGCGGATGAGGCCTCGCGGGACCCTAATGTGGTGACGGGTACTTTCTCTTTAAATAACCATTTTGCTACCGTACTTTTTGATTCTGGAGCTGACTTTAGTTTCATATCTACTGAATTTGTGTCTATGCTAAATGTGAAACCTAAAATCATAAACCCCGATTATGTGATAGAGATAGCGGATGGTAAAAGGGTAGAAGTCGATAGGGTTATCTGTGATTGCAAACTAGAACTAGGAAATTCCTTGTTCACTATAGATTTGATACCGTTGGGTCATGGGAGTTTTGATGTGATCGTTGGTATGGATTGGTTATCTCATAATAAGGCCGTAATTGTGTGTCATGAGAGGGTGGTTGAAATACCTTTAGAAAGTGGTGAAGCACTTAGAGTTCACGGGGAACGTGCGTTAGGGTTAGACAAGACCTTAATGAACGCTAATGTAGGAGAACCAAATACGAATTAAATTCCTGTAGTGCGGGAGTTTAGTGATGTGTTCCCGAAAGATTTGTCGGGTTTACCACCACAAAGACAGGTTGAGTTTCATATAGAATTAGTTGCGGGGGCGGTGCCTGTAGCAAAGTCTCCTTACCGTTTAGCACCTTCGGAAATGCAAGAACTGTCTGGGCAGCTTCAAGAGTTGCAAGATAAGGGTTTCATTCGACCTAGTTATTCTTCGTGGGGTGCACCTGTGTTGTTTGTTAAAAAGAAGGATGTCTCTTTTCGTATGTGTATTGATTATAAGGAATTAAACAAGTTGACTGTTAAAAACCGATATCCTCTCCCTAGAATTGATGATTTGTTTGATCAGCTTCAACCAGCTCAAGGTTTCTCGTTTTTACTTTTCTAAAATAGACCTTCGTTCGGGGTATCATCAACTTCGTGTTCATGAGGAAGATATTCCAAAAACCGCATTTAGAACCAGGTATGGGCATTTTGAATTTACTGTTATGCCTTTTGGATTTTACCAATGCCCAACAGTTTAATGACTGATGATTGAGTCTGCAAACCTATCTAGACAAGGTTCGTCATTGTGTTCATAGATAAAACATTCGGATTTACTCGAAATCGAAGGAGGAGCTTGAAGTGCTTTTTGGAGGTTAGTTTTAGAATTATTGAGAAGGAGAGTTGTATGCTTAAATTCTCCAGTGTGAGTTCATGGCATGCCATGAGGGTGCATTTCCTCGGTCACGTGGTCAACCAGAATGGTATACATGTGGATCCAGGAAAGATAGAGGCAGTAAAGAATTGGGAAGCTCCCACTTCGCCGACAGGAGTTCGCTTGTTTTTAGGATTGGCAGGTTACTACCGGCATTTTATCGCTAACTTCTCCAGGATTGCAAAACCACTCACTCTGTTAACTCAGAAAAACAAGAAGTATGTGTGGGGTATGGGATAAGAGGATGCCTTTTAATTGCATTAAAAGTAAGTTATGTGACGCACCTATATTATCACTTCCTGATGGTGTTGAAGATTTTGTAGTTTATTGTGATGCTTCGAATTAGGGGTTGGGTTGTGTGCTTATGCAGAGAAACAAGGTGATTGCTTATGCGTCAAGACAGTTAAAAATTCATGAGAAGAACTATACTACACATGATCTTGAGTTAGTGGCAGTGGTGTTTGCTTTTAAAATTTTGGAGACATTATTTATATGGTACGAAAAGTGTTATTTACACGGATCACAAGAGTCTCCAACATATATTTGATCAGAAGGAACTGAACATGCGTCAAAGGAGATGGATCGAGTTATTTAGTGATTATGAGTGTGAAATTCGATATCACAGGTAAAGCGAATTGTTGGTAGCGGATGCACTAAGTAGGAAGGAAAGGGTGAAACCTAAACGAGTTCGGGTGATGGCAATGACTATTCATTCTGGAGTGAAAGGAATGATATTGGCAGCTTAGAGTGAGGCATTTGATCAAGAGAATATAATGAATGAAAGGTTACATGGGTTAGATCAGCAGATGGAAAGAAAGAGAGGCGGAAGTTTGTACTTCATGGATCAAATATGGGTTCCGTTGGTAGGAGGTATGAGAACAGTAATTATGGATGAGGCTCATAAGTCTAGATATTCTGTACATCCTGGAGCAGATAAAATGTACTACGACCTTCGAGACATGTATAGGTAGCCGGGGATGAAGAGGGATATTGCTACCTATGTTAGCAAATGTTTAACTTGTGCAAAGGTGAACGCCGAGCATCAAAGGCCGTCGGGTTTATTACAACAACCAGAGATACCAGAATAGAAGTGGGAAAATATCACCATGGACTTCATCACTAAATTACCTAGAACAAGGAATGGGCACGATGCAATATGGGTGGTGGTTGATAGATTGACCAAATCAGCACATTTTCTGGCAGTACGTGAAGATTATAGTACGGAGAAATTGGCGAGGTTATACACCGATGAAATTGTCGCGCGTCATGGAGTGCCTGTGTCGATCATTTCGGATCGTGACGCACGGTTTACATCATGCCTCTGGCAAACATTTCAGAAAGCCTTAGGAACACGATTGGATATGAGCACAGCTTATCACCCTCAGACAGATGGACAGAGTGAGCGTACAATTCAGACGTTAGAGGACATGCTAAGGGCGTGTGTGATAGACTTTGGTGGCAGTTGGGATGTCCACCTACCGTTAGCTGAGTTCTCTTATAACAACAGTTATCACACTAGCATTCGGTGCGCTCCGTTCGAAGCACTATATGGAAGAAAATGTAGGTCACCTGTGTCATGGGCTGAAATTGGGGAAGGTAGTTTGATTGGACCTAAATTGGTGCAGGAAACGACTGATAAAGTAGTAGTTATAAAAGAGAGGCTCCAAGCGGCGAGAGATCGTCAAAAGAGCTATGCTGACAACAGGCGCAAACCATTAGAATTTGAGGTTGGAGATCGTGTGATGCTAAAGGTGTCTCCTTGGAAGGGCGTGGTTCATTTTGGGAAGAAGGGTAAGTTAGCTCCGAGGTATGTAGGGCCATTTGAGATTCTTGTTGAGATCGTCTGTAGCTTATCGGTTAAGGTTGCCCGAGGAATTGAGTGGTGTACATGACACGTTCCACGTGTCAAACCTAAAGAAGTGTTTGGCAGATGCTAGCCTGCATGTGCCATTAAATGAAATTAAGGTTGACAAGACTCTCATTTTATGTGAGGAAACCTGTAGTAATTTTGGGTCCGTGAAGTAAGAGTTTAAAGCGTAGCAAAATATCACTTGTGAAAGGTCGTTGGGATTCAAAGCGTGGTCCTGAGTTTACTTGGGAGCGCGAAGATTTTATGAAGTCTAAGTATCCTCAGTTGTTTGTTGATCGTGTTGATGAGTCGGCTAATTAAATCTCGGGACAAGATTTCCTAAAGGAGGGGATACTATGACAACTGAGGTTGAGCAGGTTAGCTTATGCTTTAGATTTTAGCTTTTGTGCTTATTTTTATGTGTTTTGCGTGCTTGTGATCGTTTCTGCTTGTTATTGAAGTTAATTATGCATGCAGGGGATCATCTTTGGATTTTTTGGTCTCGCTTTTTTATGGGGCATGTGTATGAAGTGTATATGGAATATTTTGATTTGAGTGTAGAATGTTGGAAAATAGGTCGAGTATTGCAAGCTTTGCTACGTAAGTGATAAGCGTTTATGATGATTGTGACATAGTAGAAATGAAATAAGTGGGTGAAATTAGGAAGTTTGTGGCAAACTTTCTAAAAATAGAAAGTATTTTGGTGAAACGAAAGTTATTTTTAGAAAGGTTAGTTAGTGGCGTTTAAGTAAAAAGGTTTAATCAAATTAGCTTAGACTTTTGTAAAAACTTAAGGTAATATAGTAAATTAGCTAATTAATAAAATAAAATATATATATATATATATATAAAATTAAGGGGGGTCGGTTTGTTTAGACGACACAAGGAAAAAAAGGAATAAAAAGGAGAAAATTTACTAGTTAACAAACTCTATTTGAATTAGGATTAGGCTAGTGTATATAAAACCTAGACTTCATTTTTTTCTCCCCTTGTTGTTGTGTGCCGTGAGATCCATCTCCCCAAAAACCCTAGGAAGATCAATTTCAAGAGCTAGGTCCAAGATCAATCAAGAGTGTTGTTTAGGTGCTTGTAATCAAAGGTAAATACATTAAACCTCTTTAAATCTCTTAATTCTTATAGCTTAACTATGATGGATTTAGGTTTAAAAAAAATACAGATTTATTATGTAATTAATGTTAATATGTTGATTAGATTTGAATTAGGGAGGAATCCATGCAATTTTAGGTTAAGGTTTGCATGGATTGATGTTATATTGATGAGCAGAATTTAGGTCAAATTGATTGACGTTTTTCTCCATGATGGGAATGCAAACCACATGATTCATTTTTCTAAACTGTAGCTTTTTGAATCTTCTTTTCAAAAAATCCGGCCTCAACAGTTTTTGTGGTCGGGAAGTCAATTAAATAATGGTTACAAGATTCGTTGTCAAAACTGTGTTTTCAGACGAATTTTGAGTCAACTTAGGTGAGGTGAAAACCCTACTTAAGAAGTGTTTTAAATTAAGCCCTTTTACATAAAGTAACTTTCATATGTCTATTAAGAAACCCTAAAAGGGATAAGGCTAAAATTAATTTTAAGTCTGGGATTGATTTACTTTTATGTGGATTTATGCATTTGCGTGTATGACATTACTTAATAATGCAAGACTCCTTTATCTTGTGTTGGGTATTGTTATGACACATAGTGTCCCTGTTAGTTATTTCCTTTTCCTTTTAGTATCTCTATAGTAGACGCCATTGTGTTGTAATGATATCCATGAAGTTTCACCTCGTGATTCCGCCTTGGCGGGGTGTGACAAAAATTGTTCAATGTATGAAGCATAGATAGTTGGACTTACAGTGAGAGCAAAATTGATCGAACTAGATGTCAGGAAGTCTAATATCTGATGAAAGTCATCATTCTCCTCAGTCTTTTCCAAATAAGCAACCATGTTATGTTGTTTAACAAATGCAAGATCAGCCATTGTTGATGAATTCAGTTGGTCGGCAAGAAAAAATGATTAGGGTTTGTAAATTTAGAGCGTATGAGAGAAATTAGTTAATATTAATGTGTGATTGAGAACAGGTTTTATAGAGTTTAGGAAACCTATTGATGAAGAAACCGTTATAATTACACATTAGACCCCTAGCAGTACTTCCTCTAACGGTAACCCAGCAGTACTAAGTTTGCCTGGCAGCACTAACTCTATGCCTAACAGTACTACCTTTTGCCCAGCAGCATAAAGCAAGCTTGGAAGCACTAACTAATCCTCTTTTCCATGTTTAACCCCGTTACGGTCCATAGAGCATCTTTAATCCAATATCATTCATCAAAAACCATCTTTAAAACACTTGTGAGCAAAACTAACCAATCCTAGTAGTATAAACATTTTTGTACGAGCAGTACAAAGTTTCTTCAAGTAGTGAAAGCTAAGCCCAACAGTATTAAGTAACTGATCATCATATTTACCTTCCAAATTCAATCCAAATAGCACCTGTGTATAATCCATTGCACTTATACACCATTAACCTCCCCTGAAACCATGCAGCTATAAATTTAGAAGTCCAATGCTAGCCATTAAATAGTTGAACCTGCTAACATCAAATCCCTTTATCAATAAATCAGCTACATTATGGCCTGTATGGATCTTAAGCACCTAAATAAGTCTCTTCTCATAAGAATCCCTAATAAAATGGTGCCTAATCTCTATGTGCTTGGTTTTAAAGTGAAACACTGGATTCTTCACAATACAAATGGTGCTTTCATTATCAATGTAAATCTTGGTGTTCATGAAGTTAAATCCATAATCAAGCATTTGATTTTGAATCCATAACACCTGTCCACATCAATTTACAGCAGCAACATATTCTGCTTTAGTAGTAGAGTTTGCAACTATTGTTTTCTTTTTACATTGCCATGAAATTAATCTCTTGCCAACAAATTGACAACCTCCTGTTGTGGATTTCCTGTTAATACTAGCACAACCATAGTCACTATCTAAAAAGGCTTCCAAGTCAAATGATGAATCTCTAGGATACCAAAGGCCCAATTTATGTTGACCTTTCAAGTATCTAGAGATCCTCTTCACAGCATGAAGATGTGAGGTTTTAGGTGTAACTTAGAACCTTGCACAAGCACAAACAGCAAAAGTTATGTCTGGTCTAAAAGCTGCTAGGTACATCAATGATCCAATCATTGATCTGTATAGATGACCATCCATACTATCAGCTTCTTCATCCTTGACCAATGCCTTGTTAGGTTCCATAGGAGTGCTTGTTGTCTTCACAGTGGTAAAATCAAACTTCTTCAATATTTCAGCCACATATTTGTCTTGGCTAATAAAGATTCCATCCTCCTTCTGTTGTACTTGCAATCCTAAGAAGAAAGTGAGTTCCTCCATAGAAGTCATCTGGAATCTTTTGTACATCAAACCTTCAAACTCATCACATAAAGACTTCTTTGTAGACCCAAAGATGATATCATCAACATACACATGTACTAATAGGATATCACCTCTGTCCTTCTTGATGAACAAAGTCTTATCTATAGTACCTCTTCTAAATCCATTTTCCAATAAGTAGGTAGACAAGGTCTCATACCAGGCTCTAAGAGCTTGATGTAGACCATATAAAGCTTTTTCTACCTTATAAACCTTATCAGGGAACTGTGGATCTTCAAGACCAAGAGGTTGGAACACATAAACCTCCTCTTCAATAGTACCATATAAAAAGGTACTCTTTACATCCATCTGGTACACAATAAACCCCATAAATGATGCATAGACAAAAAATAACCTGATTGCTTCTGTTCTAGCAACAAGACCAAAAACCTAATCATAATCAATTCCTTCTTCTTAGGTATAACCTCATGCCTCCAATCTTGCCTTATTTCTAACTACAATTCCTCTCTTATCTTTCTTGTTTATATACACACACTTAGTTCCAATAGCCATCTTGCCTTTAGGTAGATCCACCAGAGTCCAAACCTTTTGAAGTTTAAATTACAGAAGCTCCTCTTGCATTGCTTCTATCCAGCTTGGGTCTGTCAAAGCTTGAATCACCTTCTTGGGTTCTATTTATGAGAGAAAACAGTCAAATAGGCAGTTTTGATAATCTTTGTGATTTGTTCTCATCTACTTTTTGATGTAACTGACCATAGCATGTTCTTCAGAAATCTTGGTCATCCTCCTTGTTTGAGTAGCTAAATTTATGTCTCCAAAGATCTGGTCTATAGGATGATCCTTATGAATTCTGGTTGTGGGAATAGGACTGACATTCATGGTGGTTTCCAAGTTGTTAAGGTCAGCCTCTGCACCCACTTCTCTATAATCATAGGCATCATCAAATATGCCAATGTTTTCCAAAGATTGCATACTTGAATCATTAGGAATAGGACTAGCAGTATTAATATTTGGACTACTAGTATTAATATTTTTACTGGGCAATTATAATACTTGGACTTAATAAGTACTAACTGATGTCTAGAGTAATATCTCCTGTTAGTGTTGTTAGCATAACCTTCTTTTTGTAGAACAAGCAACCTATCCAATTCAGTTCTGAAATCTTGCACATGCTGGTCATCTTCTTTATTTGAAGCTCCTCCTTCCTTTTCTTGACCATTTATTTGACTTACATCATCATCTCCTTTGTCTGGGACCTCATCAGCATCCTTATCATCTATGCTCTGAGTACTTGAAGAGAGTAGAGAATTAGAAAGCATGAGTGGTAGCAGTATGCATTTATTATCAGATGCTTTCTCCTGTCCAGCTTTCCCTGTATTAACATTTGTCTCTATACCTGCATCATAATTAGTTTGATTTCCTACAGTAACTGGCTCATAATTCATAGATTTTGTTAGTGAATCTTTATCAAAGAGCCATTCTAGACCACTCCCTGCAACATTGGGTTTGTTTTCAAGAAAATTTATGTGCAGGTTCTCCTCTACCTTCCTAGTTCTAGAGTTAAATACCCTAAAAGCCTTGCTATTTATAGAGTATCCAACCAGGAACCCCTCATCAACCTTCCCATCAAATTTGCCTAGGGGATCTAAGGTATTAAGAATAGTCACAAGACACCCAAAAGGTCTCATAAAGCTTATACTAGGTGGTCTACCAAGTAATAGTTCATAAGGTGTCTTGTTGTGAGGCTTAGTCACTAGAACTCTATTATGAACATAACAAGCAGTATTAACTGCTTCAACCCAAAATGTAGTAAGTAATAATGAATCTGCTAGCATAGTCCTAGCTGCCTCTATTAGTGTCCTATTCTTTCTTTCAGCAACTCTATTTTGTTGAAGAGTTCTGGCAACACTAAACTCTCTCTTAATCCCTTTCATCCCACAGAACTGATTCATTTCATTATTCTTAAATTCAGTTCCATTGTCACATCTAATGATTTTAACCTTATGATTTATTTGATTTTCTATGTCAGTTATAAAAGTTGTAAGGATCCCACTAGTCATCCTTAGTGGCCAAAAAGAAAACCCAACTAAATCTACTATAGTTATTAGTAACAATAAGGCAATATATCTTTTGATTGATACTCCTTACAAATGTTGGCCCAAATAAGTCCATATGCAACATTTGTAAGGGATGGCTGATAGAGCTTACAAGCTTCACTTTACGACGCGCGGACTACCCAATGGGGGTTGTATACTTCGTAATAAACTGCAATAATTGATAACAAGAGAACGGACCTTCTATGGTGTCGTTTGTATATAACATTTGTTGATTTATAAAAAATCTGATTTATATAATACATTTTTTGTTTGGAATCCATAATTTGCTTCACAATAAAAAGCTTGAATCGTAAAGACTCCATGCACATCAATTAGTCCAAGCATATAATGCACCTCGGAAAAACATGTTAAAAGTGTCAACATTAAAGTTGGTGAGTTCATAGATTAGTTTTTAATTTATGAATGTAATACACTTGTATATCACAGTACTATGTAAACAAATCCCAAAGATGTTATAAAGAATGCATGACAATTTATTGTCACAAAAAGACCAATCTTATCCAATGTGTTTTTAAGTAATGCATGAAAAGATGTAATGTCACCAAAATGTTCAAGTATGTATGTGTAGGGGGGCCTTGTAGATCCCACAATGATCGACATGTTATAATCGTTCGTTTACCTGGTGGTAGAGTATTCACCTCCGACGGGGGTTGTCAATCCCGAATAGATCTATAATGTTCGTTTACAAAGTGATCGATTAATCACTACCGGACAGGGATCCTCATCCGAATAGATCTATTTCATAACATTGCGTCTCACCCTCCAAGTGATTCTACAGCTCAGGACGCTGTGAAGTTTTTGACTTGTTATGTACCCTAATTTGGGGCCTGTGATACAATTATGCGTATAAATATTGTTCTCCCGGTACCAGTTGTCCCCTCCATGAACACACGGGCAGTATGTATAATTATCTGTTCAATAAGCCTAGCTAAATCCGAAAATCATTTCAAATGTAAGTATGCATATTGTGTCAAAAAGGATAGTCAAAGTATGTATTCCTATAGCAGAGTATGCAACATTGTATGTAAACCTATTTGTCATACAATCCTGTAAATGCATTTGTAAATAGATGTTCTCACCCAAACATATATGTAAAACCAGTAAAACATGGGGCTATAAACTAACCTTGATCACAAATCCCTTAAAACATTCACAATTGTTATAAGATATAACTGAGTAAGTATAGAATTTGTAGACAAGCATTGTTATCCCCTGCTGGGTTATAAAAACATTCAAAAAGATTGACAAGCGAGGCTCATTGAACTCACATTGATTAAAGGACACGATCAATTTAATCCAATTTAATCACAACTGGAATCTGCAAGATTCGACACACGACCTATCAATTATGTTCGCTCGATGATAATTCACGTATATTAAATACGATCAACGATGCGTACATCGTTACCACGAAAATCTACATATTTTTTTATGTATGCAGTCATATAATACCATGTGATGAGAAATTCCCACTTGGCGGTCTTTAAACCTTTACCTTAGGCTTTTTTATGTATATATAATATTTTCTGTCCAATATATAGTATCTCTATTATTTAAAAGAAAGTAGGCTACATCATTTTAGACCTTCGTCTTTAGAACCACTGCAATAATGTCTTAAAAAAACTATAATTTAATAATTTATTAACCGACCTTTAGTTTTGACCGCATATCTCAACTTTTAAAGCAGGACAATCCTCGCCGGTAAAGTAAAAACGTCATTACGAACATAACTTTCGTGTTTAGCGGAAAGGCTGAAACGGATCTCTAAAATGCTCGATCGTTTTAATTAATAAATCTGTCATTTCTTATTATATATTAAAAATAACATATTTTCCCTATAAGTGTATATTCCGATAACACCCCAGTTTTTCGTTATTTGAACTTATAAGTCCGTTTTTATATCAAAAAAATCCGTTATAATTTATAATTAGTTTATATTTTGTAAATCATAAAATTTAATTTATCAACATCTCGATTCCTCGAATCTTATGTTTCGATTTTTGATATGTATATTCGGGATAAAAAGTGTCAAGGTCCATTTTTGTACAACTCTCGTCTCAGATATATCAATATCTCTTGTAACTTTTTATAATTCCGTGTTAAATTTTTGATTCGTGTTTTACTTAGACGCGCCCCCCCCAAGTTCATTATTGTCTCAACACATATAAATTTCTCATTTAATCATACATTGAAACAATTATTAGTCTTTTGTGTATTTAAAACTTCCTTTATTTCGGTATGGTCATCACAATCAAATGCACCCCGTTTCAGTTGCAAACCCAAACAACCCAAACCAACACGACGCCCCGGCTGCCCGGCTGTTTCTGCCACTAAACTCACGCACTCGACCCGACTGAATGGACAGCCAAACGCTACCCTTGTGGCGTGGCTGTTAAGCCAAACGCACCCATGGGCTGGTTTGACAGCCAAACGCACCCTTGTGCGTTTCTGTCTAAACCAAACGCACCCTATATTCGGTGATAACCACAAGAACCAAACGCCCCTTTGTGTTATAACCCAACCCCGACAGCCCCTCGGCTGTCCCGGCTTTTCGACAGCCAAACAAACACCCCGCGGTGTTATAATATCAAATCCAAACGCAACCCTTTTTGGTATTAAAAGCCCGAACAAACCCCCCCCCCCCCCCCCCGGCTGTCCTAAAACAAACGCACCCTTTTTGGGGTGGTAACGAACCCACGAGCCCGACCCGGCTGTTTTACAGCCCGATCCAAACACACGAACCAAACACCTTTGTGGTTTGGGGTGGTGGGCTGTCACCGCAACATAACACCCCTTGGGTGTTATAATACCAACCAAACACACCCTTCGGGTGTTATCATTAACCAAACCCGAACAACCCAACCCCGGCTGTGAAACCACAAACCAAACGAACACTCCCTAATTTGTTGCTAGCCCCAACTCCCCGGCTGTTAACACAAACCCATACGCACCCTTGTTGGTTGTGAACTCAACCCGAACCCACCCCCTTGGCTGTTATAAACCAAACGAAACGCACCCTTGTCGCGTGATGGTCACAGCCAAACGCACCCTACGGCTGTGAACCCACAACCCCAATGCACCCTTGGTGTTACAATCCAAACGACCCGGCTGCCAAAAACCAATATAACTCGGTCCAAACAACCCCTGTGGTGATGAAAACCCCGAGCCAAAACGCACCGGTGGTAGTTAATTATAGCACGAACCTAACCACCCCTTGGGTAGGTGGTTTCACTCCACAAAGAAACCACATAACAACCACGAACGAAACCCCCCCATGCTCTGTGACACGCGAACCAATCACAACCCTTTCGTGGAGGTGGAATTATAACACACACACTCCTTCTCTTTTTATAACAAGCCAAACGACCTTAGTTTTTTATAAACAAAACCAATCGCACATTATTCGGGTTGGGGTGTGATATGATGGATGGAGGGGTGTTGGTAGCCGGCGATGTGGTTGCCGGAATAAAAGGTGAGGACGCGGGAGCGTGGAGGCTGCGTGTATATTGGGATAGGGTAGATCGTTATGGTGGGGAGTATTTTGGCTTCGCAGGAGGATATGTCGCCGGAAAAAGTTTTCCGGCGGCTGTGCTTACAAAGTGGCCGGCGGTGGGAATGGTGGTGGACGGAACCGAGGAGAAGATGAGTGGGAGAGAGAGTGATAGATGTATAATATTTTTGTAGTGTGTTGGTGTATTATAGGTAGATGGAAATGAAAGCATGTATAATATGTTTTTATATATTATAAAACCAAAGTGACAAGTTAGGGTTAGTTTTTGGGGGGAAGGGGGGGTTAATAATTGTATATTAAAAACATTTTTATATATACTTTTATAAATATCGGTTCGGGAATCATTTGAGCGGCTTAACGGATTGATTCAACGCTATGATACTTGCGCCAGTGTTTTTATATTCATTTTTTTGTCTAAAAATGAGTCATTTATTTGATAATTTTTTGATAAATAATTTTATAAACATTTAATAAAATATCCGTTATTTCATTTTATGAACCGGTTTCGCTCCGCGGTTCCGAAATAAAAATGGAATTTCACTCGAATAGTCGCGTTTTCCAAAAACGTTTAGAAAATGTATGATTAATTTATTTAATTTATTTTTATTACAATAAATACTGATTAACTAAATTTAATTTAACTGATTTTTGTGTGTCTTCTGCGTCTTGATACTTGATCGAATAATGTTTTGTTTGCAGGTGCTGTTTTACCCCTTTTCGGCTCAGTTTCAAGGTCTGGGGCTCAAAACTAAAAAAGGTTGAACAGGAAATATCATTTCACATCATATTGCTTTAGAGTCAGCTGTCGTGAAAACGTGATTTAGATGACGGTTCTTATAAGGTCAAGCCAGACCATAAAGTCAAAGATTGAAATCGTCATTCAAAATTCAGAAACATTCTCGGATGTTACAGTACCTCCCCTTAAAGAAATCTCGTCCCCCGAGATTAATTTGTGTTATCGTTTGTGTGACCGAGAAAGAAAGGTTTATAATCTGATAAATAACGTTTCTAAGAACTGACGATGATTAACTTTATTCAGCAAGATTAGATGTTTCGACACTTCTCAAACATACAAAAGTTTGGCTTAGTTGCCCAGGTAAATTAATCCATAAGGTAGATATTTAGAAAAATATCGTCACAGTTTATGCTCGATTGTAAACACCACTGGTATCGCTCATTACTCGAAAATCCGCTTTACTCAGACCAAAATATTGTCTGCTTTGGTCCGCATGCTCACCGCTTTGCTTTTGTGTTCATTGTTTGGATTCCGCAGATCACCCAAACCAGTGCTACTCTCAATCAAGCAATACGCTAAACTGCCACGTTTTGGCGAAGTACTAGGATGTTATCGCGACACTAAGTCTTCTACTAGAGGCCCGAATATGAATAGTACAAAACTAGTTTCGTCGGTGATTTTTTTTTTCTGTTGTTTATCTCGTCTTAAGGGGTGGTGCATCATTACCTAGTGGATAAAGTTGTATAGTCCGGGACCGCTCCTGGACCAACAGTTAGCGAGACATAACGTCAACTTCTATAAACAAATGATGACGGGATATCTGCAATCAGTCTGTTAGCTCCAACAGACAGTTCGTGCTTGCAAGGGTCTTGCTTGTCATATGTAATTAACTTAAGAGTGAGATAAGGTAGCTCCAAATGAGGCCTTAAGATTTTTCTGAGTAGTAAGACACGATTGTGTCTCTAGACCCTTTTAACGGATCTTGATGATTATCGATTTCAGGTCATACTCGTGTCATATCGGATACCATTAAGCCCACTCATTTATAATTTCTTATTTACATTAAAGAATGCGTCCAAATTTATGTAAGTAAGAAAATCGATAGATTTATGGTTCTGGTGATTTATAATTATTTATTTTAAATGAAGATGGCGTCCAATTCCTTTTAATTAAACAGATTATAAATCATCTTCTACTTAATAATTCCCGATGAAATTACGTCGTATCTCATAACCTTAAAGGTGGTTGACATGAAGATGATGGTGTTATATTGAGTAAGTGGGACGAGTGATTTAAAACTCGTCTTTGGAAGCTGGGAGTAAAAACTGCCAGGCGAGATCAAATAGAGTTCAAGATAATTAATGAATACTCGGTTAGAGTAAACAAGGTAAAAATCTCTTGTTTTGAACCGTAAGAGTCAACATTGACGGATTACCATTTCAAATCCTCCTTATTACAAAGTCCCGCCTTATACAAGATTTGCTATACATTGATTATACACAATTCCAGTTGTAAAAGAACTGTGACGGCTTTGTTAAACATAGCAATTATCATTACCGAACCTTCATATTACATAGTCCGAATATACATAACTTGTAATACTTAGATTCATACATAATTCAATGTAAACAAAATTATGAGGGTCTCCGTGCAATACGATATTATATAACGCTATGAAGAAAAATAATATTCTTAGAGACCATTGTTTAACTTACAATGTCTGAGGTATAATTGAGACCATTGTGCAACTTACAATGTCTTAAGAAACGCTCTGGTATTTATATAAATAACTCTTATATAAATAAACGTACGGATATTCGCGGAAGGGGAAATGCAATACATACTATCTTACTTATATATGCCACGTAAGCATCTTAATGCAACTTCGGTAATGTAAGCACATAAGCAAGTAGTGAGTATGCACTTTGAAAATGTTTGTTGTGATGCAATTATTTGTGAAAACGGTTATAGTCTAGGGTAAAAATATGCAACCTAGTTCTCTATAACCATTGCTCTGATACCAATCTGTAACACCCCCAAAATCACTTACAACGCAGCGGATACCAAATGGGGTGGTTACTTCGTGAATATCACAGCAACTTGATACAAAGAGAACGGACCTCTAGGTGTCGTTTGATATAATAACATTTGTTGATTAATAAAAATCTGATTTATAATACTTTGTCCATAAATTTGCATCACAATGAAAAGCTTTGAATGTAAAGACGCCAATGCACATCAAATAGTCAAGCATCTAATCACCTGAGTAAACATGCTTAAAAGTGTCAACATTTAATGTTGGTGAGTTATAGATTATTTAAATATGAATGAATCCACTGTATATCACAGTACTATGTAAAAATCCCAAAGATTTATAAAGAATGCATGACACATTTTATGTCACCAAAAGTACCAATCTTATCCCAAAGATGTTTATAAGTAATGCATGACAGATGTAATGTCACCAAAATGTTCCAAGTATGTATGTGTCGGGGGTGGGGGAGCCCTGTATGTAGTACCCAACACATGATTCCGACACCCATGTTATAACGTTCGTTTACCTGGTGGTAGCTAATCACCCGAACGGGGGTTGTCAATCCCGAATAGATCTATAATGTTCGTTTACCAAGTGATCGCTAATCACCCGAACAGGGATCCACATCCGAATAGATCTATTTCATAACATTCGCGCTCACCCTCCAAGTGATTTACAGTTCATGACGCTTGTGACGTAGACTTGTATGTACCCTATTTGGTGGCAGTGATACAATTATGCGTTATAAATATTTTACTCCCTGTTTACCAGTGTCCCTCAAAGAACACCACCGGGCAGTATTGTATATAATTATTCAGTTCAATCAGCCTAAGCTAATCCGAAATCATTTCAAATGTAAAGTATGCATTTGTGACCAAAAATGAAGTCAAATAATGTATTCCATAGCGAGCTATGCAAATAAGTATGTAAACCAATTTGTAAACAATCCTGTAAATGCATTTGTAAATAGCATGTTCTCACCCCAAAAATATATGTAAAACTAGTAAAACATGGGGCAAACCCCCACCCCACCCCGATTTTATCTAATAAACTCACATTGATCAATATCCCTTAAAACAATCACATTGTTATAAGATAATGAGTAAGTATAAAGAATTTGTAGACAAGCTTGTATCCCCCTCGCCGGTGTTATAAAACATTCAAAAGAATGAAAAGCTTTGAGGCTAATGAACTAACATTGATTAAAGACCACGATCAATTAATTCCAATTAAATTACTATACTACCTGAATTGCAACGATCTCGACCACGACCTATAATTATGTCGTTCGATTATAATACACGTACTAAATACGATCAACGATGCGTACATCGTAACGACGAAATCATACATATTTTTATATGTATGCAGTCATATATACATGTGATGAGAAATCCACTTGCGCGTCTTTAAACCTTAACCCTTAGTATATTTTATGTATATATACTAATTTTATGTCCAATATAAGTATCTTAATATTTAAGAAAGTTACTATTTTTAGACCTTCCGTTTTTAGAACCGAATAATGATCTTAAAACTATTAATTAAATAATATTTAAAACCGACCTTTAGTTTTGACCCGCTATATCTCAACTTTTAAAGCAGACAATCCTCGCGGTAAAGTAAAACGTCATTACGAACAACTTTCGTGTTTCGCCGGAAGGCTGAAACGGACTCGAAAATGCTCGAATCGTTTAATTAATAAATCTGTCATTTTTAATATATATTAAAAATAACATATTTTCCCACTAAAGTGTATATTCCGATTACACCCCAGTTTCTTCGTTATTTGAACTTAAAAGTCCCCTAGTTCTTATATCAAAACATCAGTTAATAATTATAATTTGTTATATTTTGTAAATCAAAATATAATTTATCAACATCTCGATTCCCGAATCTTATGTTTCGATTTTTGATATTTATTATTCGGTATAAAAGGTGTCAAGGTCCATTTTTGGTCCAACTCTCGTCTCAGATATATCCAATATCTCTTTTAACTTATATAAATTCCGTGTTAAATTTTATTCGTGTTTTACTTAGCCGCGCAAGTTATTATTGTCTCAACACATATAAATTTCTCAATTAAAATACATGAAACAAATATATATATATTTGTGTTAATTTAAACTCACTTTATTTCGGTGTCATCACAATCAAATGCACCCGTTTCAGTTGCAAACCCAAACCAACCCAAACAACACGACGCCCCGGCTGCCCCCGGCTGTTTCGCAGCCAAACTCACGCACCCGACCCGACTGATGGACAGCCAAACGCACCCTTGTGCGTGGCTGTTAAGCCAAACGCACCCATGGGCTGTTTTGACAGCCAAACGCACCCTTGTGCGTTTCTGTCTAAACCAAACGCACCCTATATTCGGTGATAACCACAAGAACCAAACGCCCCTTTGTGTTATAACCCAACCCCGACAGGACCCTCGGCTTCTGTCCCGGATTTTCGAAGTTCCAAACAAAACACCCGGCTGGTGTTATAATATCAAATCCAAAAACATCCATTTTTGGTATTAAAGCTCCGAACAAACCCCCCCCCCCCCCCCCCCCCCCCGGCTGTCCTAAAAACAAAGCACCCTTTTTGGATGGTAGGTAACGAACCCCGAAGCAAGACCGGCTGTTAAAGCACGAACCAAACCACCTCGTGGTGGGGGTGGGACTGTCACCGCAAACAAACACCCCTTGGGTGTTTTATACCAACCAAAACACACCATTAGTGTGTTGATCATTAACCAAAACCGAACAACCCCAACCCCGGCTGTGTGGAAAACCCACAAACCAACGAAAAACACTCCTAATTTGTTGCTAGCCCCAACTCACCGGCTGTTAACACAAACCTCATTACGCACCCTTGTGTTGGTTGTTGAACTCAACCGAACCCACCCCATTGGCTGTTATTAAAACCAAACGAAACGCACCCTTGTCGCGTGGTGGTCACAGCCAAACGCACCCTACGGCTGTGAACCCACAACCCGATGCACCCTTGTTGTTACAAACCAAACGACCCGGCTGCCAACCCAATAACTCGGACCAAACACACCCCCTAGTGGTGAAACCCCGAGCCAAACGCACCGTTGGTGTTAATATAGCCGAACCAAACCACCCCTTGGTGGTGGTTTTCACCACAAAAGAAACCATAAAACCGAACGACACCCCCCCACTGTGTCTGACCGCGATCCCAACACACCTCGTGGTGGTGGTATTAAAACCACAAGCAAACCCTTCTTTTTTATATCAACAAAAGAACCTTCGCTTGTTTTATAAACAAAAAACCAAAACGCACCTTCTTCGGGTGGTGAGGTTGTGTTATGATGATGTGACGGTTGGTTGATAATGTTGATGATGGTGGGGTGTTGGTTTAGACGGCTGGGTTGCCCGAATATAAGGGCGGCGCTCGAGCGCGTTGGAGCGACGTGTTTTATGGGATCGGGTTTAGACGTTAGGTGGGGGAGTAATTTTGAGTCTTTCGCCGGATATGTCAGCCGAAAAGTTTTCGGCGGCATGTGCTTCAGAGGCCGGCGGTGGGAGGTGGTGGCAAGGAGAAGAGAGGAAGATGAGTGGAGATGTGAGTGAGATGTATAAAATTTTTTTGGTTTTGTCTTGTGTGTGTATTATATGTAGATGGAAATGAAAGATGATATATATGTTTTATATATATATAAAACCAAAGTGACAAGTTAGGATAGTTGAGGGGTTATATTGTAACATTTTTATTATACTTTTATAAATATCGGTTCGGGACTCATTTGAGCGGCTTAACGGATGATTCAACGCATGAAACTTGCGCCATTGTTTTTATAATCATTTTTCTGATAAAAATGAGTATTTATTTGATAATATTTCATAAATATTTTATAACATTTAATAAAATATCCGTTATTCATTTTATGAACCGGTTTCGCTCCGTCCGAAATAAAAATGAATTTCAACTCGAATAGTCGCGTTTTCAAAAACGCTTAGAAATGATGAATAATTTATTTAATATTTTTATTAAATAAATACTGATAACTAAAAACAAATTTAATTGTTTTTGTGTGTCCGCGTTGTATATTGATCGAATAATGTTTGCGGTGCTGTTTTACCCCTTTTCGGCTCGTTTCCAGGTCTCGGGCAAAACTAAAAAGTTGACAGGAATATCATTTCACATCAAATTGCTTTAGAGTCCGAGTCGTGAAAACGTGATTTAGATGATCGTTCTTATAAGTCAAGCCAGACCATAAAAGTCAAAGATTGAAATCGTCATTCAAAATTTGAAAATTCTCGGATGTTACAGGATGGCTGATAGAGCTTACAAGCTTGGTCTTACAAAAGGCTTTGTGTTGCTTTCCCATCTGACAAGCAACATAAGAATGGTTATTTTCAAAAATCTTTGAAGGTAAGCCTCTAACAAGGTTTCCCCTCACAAGTTTGTTTATAGTTTTAAAGTTTATATGACCAAGCCTCATATGCCATAAATTAGACTCATATATTGTAGCCTTTGGTAAATAAACAGTCAAACCTATGAAGGAACAACATTCTTTAGATCAATAATCTGTACATTTATTCTGTCTGGGATCTTTAGCAATGACTTGACATTTCATCAAGTAGCTTAATATTAGTCAGGAGATAGAACAAGACATTCTAGTCTCAGTGAAAAGACACTTGTTTTTTCTTGTCCACACCATTTGATGTGACAGAGAAAAGATTAAACTTAAGTTCATTTAACAACGTATACATCTTCAAAAAGTCTAATTTCCCAGTCTATTTTAACCCTTTTCTAGTATTTTTACCTCCTTTAGGATTCACAGCAATGCAACAAATCTCCACAATGGTACTTGATAATCTGTTAGGTAGGACTTATTCCTAGTCATATGTACCTAGAGCATCCACTTATAAAATCCCTTGATCCTGTAAAGCATATTGTGGATTACCCTGCACTCAAATAAGGGAGAATGTTCTCTTGGGGTCCCAAGCCATCCCTATATTGATGTTCTGCCTTGAGGATCAACATAGTCAAATCTTTTAGGCATGTATGATCCACTGTCTTTGGAGATATGGTCAATTACTTTTCCTGTTGGTCTCCAAATCCAGCATGTTGAGGACTTAACATCATTTTCCTCATGTCCCTGAACAGCACTAACTATGCTTTGTACCTATAGGAGGTGTTTCATTGTTTAATTAGCCAGTATTAGCTTTTTCTTAAAAGAATGTTTTTAGGTGCTGTTCTTTGATAAATAGTCCTCTTAACTGATGAATGTGACTTATGAAAAACATTTGAACTTGGTTTTGCACCATTCATAGTTGGTCTAGATGCAACAGTATTAACATATATGACAGTACTATTTGATACTACAGCTCTTGAGGAGCTTTGCTTAGCAGTATTAACTGGTACATTGCTAGACTTTGTTAAGATTGCAGTTGGAACAAAATATCTTTTAGGATGTGGGTGAGTCAATTTATTTTAGTGATTCACCCTCTGAACATTGTTCCATACTGGTATAACTTCCCTTTGACCAGTAACCCTTCCCATATTATTCAATATAGATTTTCCAACCATTTTATTCTCATAAAAGTTACAGTCCTTATTTAAATGGTTAAGACTTCCACATACAAAACAAGCTTTCTTATTGAACTCAAAACCATCCCCTAGTTTCTAAGTCATTAGATAAATTCCATTCTTTTTATCAACCCCAGGACTCTGAATTTTCCTAAGGTTTTTAGCTTGCCTATTTGTGTGTTGTTCAATAACAGATTTCCTAGTATTTTCATCTGATTTAACAAAATTGATTTTAGCATAACTAGGTTTATTCTGTTCAAATGAAGGTCTAATCACACAATCAGTCTCCCACTCTTCAATGACAGGAGCACTAGGCCTAACATCTTTAGGTTGTTCCAAATTATCCTTACTAGACTTAGATGTAGTTGATTCATTCCTAGGCACACTAGTGATAGTTTCACTCACATTAGTCTTATAGACAGAATCATCTAATCCAGCAAAGGACAAGTCAGGTCTTGAGGGCATCTAGTTCCCAGTGTAGGGAGGAGGAACTGCATGATATCCCTCAACCTTCTTAAACCTATCATTTACTTGATTATTTTCCTCTTTAATCTCATTTACACTACTATCAGATGCACTTATAAACACTTCACTAATATTCTTATGAATATCATGCAGTTCATTCTCAGTCATTTGACTGTCAAAACCAATACCAGTCTTGTTATTAACACTTATTTGACTGTTTAATAGATCAGTTAGTTTCTTAGATGATGTTTCAAACTTTTCTAATTTGAGTTTCAAATCATCCTTTTCTCTTAAAACCTCTGCTAACAGATTTTTAAGCTCTGTAATAGAATTATCTCTTACCTTAACATCATATTTCAAAAATGCAATGTATTCTTCATAAATAGCTTCATTTTTTTGATGAACAACAATTCTAGCTTCTAATGATTCTAAGCCTAATTGATAACCTATAATTTATAGGTTAGATTTTTTAAGCTGCTCTTTCTGTTTATCAAAGTGTTCTTTTAAAGACCATGGATTTTAAGCAAGCTTTAGAGCACGTGCGATACCTTAGAGTTTTAAACTTAAAAGATGAACCTGAGACAAATGGGCATTAGAGCAAAGTCTGTGGTCCATTCTTCAGCTGGAAAGCTCAATACATACCAACCTATCCCATCTTGAAACACAAACGGAATTTGTAGGAGTCTCTACTGGTACTAAAATAAAATTCTTCTGGGAACATACTCCTTTCTATTCCTAGATTCCTCTGTGTGCCCTAAAGTTCTAGCAAAGTGACCTGCTCCTGTGATCTGTTGTACCATTATCCTTTGTCTTTATCAAGCTATTAGCTCCCACACAAACCACCACCTCCCACACATATCCACTCACCATCTATTCTTTGACATTTGAAGTTCAGATTCCTTCCTGTCTTCTTTAGAACTCTTCACTCTCATGGTAAGCATGGCCACCTGCCATTTGAGATCCATTACTTCAAGATCATCAGTATCAATCTGCTCTAGGTCTTTATTGTCCAACTGTTGACTATTAGATTGACTAACAAAGAAGGAAAACATGACATCATTAGCATAGGATGAGGAAGAAGCTTGTCCTTGTGAGTTAGCAGTAGAAACTTCATAAGCAGTATTAACTGCTTCATTAGTGTTGCTAGTATTTTCCAAAGATACAAAAGCCACATTATGAGAGTTTGAGCTTGAGCTTGATTAGCTTTTAATCTCAACTTCATACACCTTCAAGTTGTTGTAAAAGTCATCCATGCTTATTGTGTCTAGATCAGATTTGTTTCTCATGATCAAGGAAATATTGTTCCAAGCTAATGGTAGACTTCTTAGTAACTTAAGATTTGCATCTTCCTAGGAGATAACTTCACCATGAATTTCTAATGGGCTGATGAGTTTCTGAAACCTATCATAGGTTTTATCCAGTCCTTCAGATCTTGATGCAGTAAAATTCTCATATTGATGCTTTAGAATGGTTTTTTGCATTTTCTTTGATTCTTTGTTGCCTCAAAACCTGGTCTTGATAGCTTCCCATAGGTTCTTTACATCCTTGATTCCATGAAACTTCAATAGGTGCTCATCAGGAATAGCCAACAACAATGTGCTTTTTGTTTTCAATTCATTCTTTCTTGCTAGCTTTTGTTTACCAGTTTTGGGAGGAATGGGACCTTCAGTACTAGCTGATGCAATAGCAGGTGCATCACCATTCACAATAACCTCCCAAAGAGCATAATCAGTGTGAGTAAGATATTTCTCCATTCTCATGCTCCATAGATCATAATCTCTAGTTTTGAGTACTGGAAGTTTTAGTGCAGACACTGTTTGGGTAGTTTCTGACTGTGATTCTATCTTCTCTTTGAGTATGAGATCTTGTGTAGATATAGTGTTCTTCTTATTCAGAGTTTCTTAACAAGCTCTGATACTACTTGTTGATCCCAATGAAAAGATCTTAAACTCCTTAGCTTGATGTAAGGTTTAGTTATATTGTATAGATCCAAGACAACTATAGTAGAAACTAAGATTGAAAATATCACAAACTATGCGGAATCTAGTTTGCAATACTAAGAAGAACAATGAAACAGTAAAACAAAATCTTTGCTAAACTTTTAATATATTGAATACTATATTGAATTACAAAATAACTATGAATGATAACTATGATTGCTATGCAATCTATGAATACTAATATGAAAATTGATATCTAGATCTATGCCTTAGGGTTCCTTTTATACACCAAGGAAACCTTAATAGGCTTACAAAATGCGTCAAGTTATCAATGCATATCTATTCCTAATATATCCCATGCATATCACTTTAGCAGTACAACTATTTAAGACTAACAGTACTAACTATTCTAACAGTACTAATAAAGTACTAGCAGTACTAACTAATATAACTAACAGTACTAACTACTTGGTCTGTTTTCTTCAATCTTTAGCAGCAGCATCAATTCTGAACCAGCAGTAGTAAATTAGCACCAGCAGTAGTAACTCAGAATTCCCAACATCCTTTCTAAGTCTAAACCTCATTTGAAGTGTTCTTAAATACTCAAATATCATATACATACCTATATTAAAGTTTCCACATGTGTCGGAAAAACAATTTTTGTTCTGGATTACAAATTGAACATCTAAAGAAGAATCCTCGTTCACCAAAATGCATACACAAATAAATTGTTAAAAGGATTTTATATAGATAAATCTCATCAATTAAGAACCCCGATGGTTATAAGGACCGTAAATGTTAAAAATGACTATTTTCAACCTATAAATGACAACGAGGAAATTCTTGGTCGAAAAGTGCCTTATTTAAGTGCCATGGGGCATTGTTGTTTCTTGTGAGTCATACAAGACTCGTGATATCATTTCCGTTAAACTTATTGGAAAGGTATAGCTTGTGTCTAACAAGAAGATATTGGAGTGGGGTGAAACAAATACTTTGCTACCTTCATGGTACAAACATAGGTTTATATTTTACTAACCCATCTGAAAGAAATCTGGTTGGTTTTGAAGATGCAGGATATATGTTTGATCCCCATACCGGTCGGTCCCAACCTGGATATGTTTTCATAAGTTCCAATGCTACTATTTCTTGGCATCTCGTAAAGCAAACAATTAGTGCCACTTCATCAAATCATGCAAAGATCTTGGCCAACCATGAAGCGAGTCGGGAATGCGTATGGTTGAGAAGTGTGATACAACATATTCGTGAGTCATGTGGGATTTCTTCAGGCCAGGATACATCAAATGTAACAAAACCAAGCATATTATAATAAAGTTCTTTTTCACCCGTTACTTATAGAAGAGTAGCGAAATTATTGTTCGAAAGGTTCGTTCAAGTGATAACCAAGCAGACTTATTTACCAAGGCACTTCCTACTGCAACATTTATAAAGTTGGTTCATGGCACTGAAATGCGAAGACTCAATGAACTTAAGTAATCTAATTTTAGAGGGAGAATATACGTCAGAGGGAGAATATATGCGTTGCACTCTTTTCTCCTTAGCTATGGTTTTGTCCCACAGGGTTTTCCTAGCAAGGTTTTTAATGAGGCAACATACTCTAACATATTTAAAAGAATTATGTACTCTTTTCCCTCACTAGGTTTTTGTCCCACTGGGTTTTACCTAGCAAGGTTTTAATGAGGCATATTCTTTAAATGATGGATAGCCAAGAGGGAGTGTTATAAATATTTATTTATTATGTGGCTATCCACATTCTGTAACGTTTCAAACATTATGACTCCCTAATGGTTGTACTTAATACATTGATGATTAGAGGCTTATATATAGGGTCTTGTATATATTGTAATGGAATCACTCTCAATGAAATGCAAGTGTCGATTCTCTTTAGTTTCTTCTTCTTTTATAATCGGTTATATGTGTTGCTATTAGGTCGTTGTTTCACAACAATTGTTTATTTTGGAATTTTAATTGTTTAATTTTTGTTATCAGTCGACTAAAGTCGATCGTTAGTATTGTTTTGTTACCAGTCGACTAAAGTTGATCGTTGGTATTGTTTTGTTACCAGTCGACTAAGTCAATCGTTAGTATTGTTTTGTTACCAGTCGACTAAAGTTGATCGTTGGTATTGTTTTGTTACCAGTCGACTAAGTCGATCGTTGGTATTGCTATGTTAAGTGTTTCTTTTTTCTTTTTATTTTTGTTATATTTAGGATTTATAACGTTAATGTTTTTTCTTTACTAGTTTACTACTTTAGTCTGAGCTTTCGCGACTGCGGGGGAGTATTAAAGGATAAATAGGCCCAAGCCCGGTTTATAGATTTAGGGTATCTAGGGTTTTCATCGTTATAAATGATGGCCTAATAATACATAACACCTACATGTTTTTAATGTCTAACAATTGTATCTATCTTGGAAGCATCGGATATTCGAAACAGTTCTATCTTAGAAATGTGCTTCTGATTGTATTTGCTTTGTTTTCGAACATGTGGTACATTTATGTATTATGTTTCATCATTAAAAATATGATAGTGATATGTACACAGATGATTTTGATATCCACACATAAATGTTTTTTGTATAGACTATAATACCCTCAGCCAATTAATTTATTTTTCTTCCTTTCCAATTTGCAACAGACGTTTGACTCTTGTTACTTTACTTCAATTTCACGCATCTCTACTTTATCATATTTAATTATCTATCTATTTATCAATATGTTTGAAAAAAGTTATAGCACAATTGTGTGACGTTCTTGCATGACAGTACTGTAACTTAAGTTTTACCTTATCAAACATGACCAAGCCAAATGATAGTCAATCATGACAGTATTACATTTAAGTTATGAACTCCACTCTTGTTAAGATTTATCAAGCATGAAAGTACTACATTTAAGTTATGAACTTCACTCATGTTAAGACCAACATGGTAGTCAATCACAGTTCACAAGTCCTTAATTTTAACAAAATTTAAATTCTTTGCTACAGATTATAGAGACATACTAGTTAGAACTTCATACACTTCTTGTAAAATAATGGTACATAATAAAGAGAAACTTTTTGTAAGTTACACTATAATAAGTAACCAGGTACAGACTAAGACTTCATACACTCCACCAACAAGATGATTAGTTTAAATATATTGGCTAGTTTAAACTTGTGTTTGGTCTACAATAACTTAAAAGTCTAACACACTTGGGAGTAACACATAACCAAGCCAATGACAATGATACACTGAATTGAAAAGTTCCAAAGACTCAGTTTTCATAATAAATGTGCAGTAGTAATGCTTTATAGAGTTAAGTATGGTGGTCTTTTAACTTGCCCAACAGGAATATCTAGTTTCTACATTAAATTGGAAGTAGTTATGATAGGCTTGAATTAATACTAAAACCCAAATTTTGCTCTGCATATGAAAGGTCAGGATGGATATCAAGAGTTCTGTCAGTTTTGGTTATATAAACCATCGGCTAATTAATACCCCAAGAATATCAAAGATATAGTCATAAAACATACAACAAACACATACACAACCAACGAATAAAGCACTACTATCGAAAATGAAATTCATTAGGTTTTATGCTAATATAGTGAAATCCATGTTGTTTTCATTTTTGTTTCCGAATATTGGATTTGCAAAATAAAGCAGCACTACTGTCGACAATGAATGGGTACAAGTTAATGAAGATATTACATGTGAATTCGGAAGTGCTCTTATGGTTGACGATGTGAAAAAGTGTTGGTGGATTTGGTGCATACCATGTGTTTCAAGCCTAATTCCTCTAGTTTTGCTTCGTACAAAGGTTCTACCTCTATTGGGGTTCCTAAAGTCTTTTCAACTTCTTCCAGGTAAGTAATGGGCGGTGTGGTTTCTTCAAATGATGGTGGGACTTGTGGGGTACTTTGTGGGTTCGAATTTTCTACTTTGTCCCATGCTATATTCCTATGAATCTCAACCCAAACATTTTCATTTCCAAATAATCTTTTTGCATGAACTTTAAAATTTTCTATTTCCTGTTCGGAAATAAGGTTTGGTGGGTTGTCCCATTCTTTTTTGCCTTGGGCAAAGTTTGCAATGGTTTCCCATGCTTCTTCACCACTTAATTCCCTAAGGTTCCCGTCTGCTGCAAAGTCAATGTCCATTTGGGTATAGTCGTCGACATGATCATAAAAGAATTAAGTAAGGGACCATAAATCGAGGCCATGATGAGGGACTCTTTTGATTAAGTTTTTGAAACGAGCCCACGCATCGTAGATAGGTTCATCTTGATGTTGTTGGAACACCAAGGTATATCTTTGTAATGGGAAGGTTGTGTTTCGAGAGGGGGTTTTGAAATGGTGTGGTTGGTGGTCTTTCATATATCATGATGGTGAATGAAAGAGTGATTTACAAAACGAATAGAACAAAGAAAAGATAGACTACGAGAAAGCTAATATGCGGAATTAAAATCTCACTTGAAAGGATTCAAGCGAGTAGAACTAAGCTAAACTATGATCAAAACCTAACTATTCCTCAGGCGGCGGTGCCAAAAACTTTATGTGCGGTTGTCGTAGGACTTCTACACGATAAGTTTTACAACTCCATAGGCAGTGCACCTAATTGTTGTAGTGTAGTATAGGCAAGACTCGGGGTTGTTTATCGGTCACTCGAGGAATAGGTTGGGAAGGCTTGATCACGGTCTAACAGAATTCTAAGGGTTGAGGGAAGATTTTTTTTGTATTTTTGTATTTTATGGAAAGCAAGTGAATCATATAATTGAGAGAGTGGTTTGGGTTTATCTATTAAACTAAATAATAATCTAAACTAATGGTGATAACAATAAGATAAAATATTGTGGTTATTTAATCATGTATACTACCTAGATTGCTTCTCCTAGTGTTGTTGCCTTGTCACACTTGTGATGATCTATGTAATTATTTCCTAAAGCATGAACGAATTACACGAACCCGCCGTCTACTTAGTATGCTACTAGAGCAACGCACATGCAATGTAGTATGAAGACTATTACACGGCCCCTAGGAGTTTACTAAGTGCATGTGAAATACATTAAAAGTGGATTAACCATATTAGGGGGCAATGTAGTATGAAGACTGTTACCCGATGGTATCCTTTCTACACAATCACGTTTCTCTAGACATGTCAACAGCGATTATTGACAGAAAGCTGGTTTTCTAAAGCCTAACGTGCACATCCATCACAAGAAGCAACACCACTAAGATTTACATTTTTAGGTTTCATACAATCTTAAAAAAACACAATAATAGGTTTAGCCAAGCATGTTAAGAATAAAGCAAGAACAATAAATCAAACAACACATAGACATATCACATAAAATGCAAGTTGTTATTTTATTAGATAACTGTAACATGTTCAATGAAATCAAGGAGAATTTATTTGAAACAAGATATTGATAATTATACAAGTTATTAATAAATATCAGATTATATACATCATTTTACTAAATTAGTGGAAGTGTTTGTTTGACTTGTCTAGTTTATTTTTAAACCGGGTCGAGTTTAATTATTAACTAGATATAATTCTTGAAAATTTGAAGTTTAAAAGTATATTTATAGAAACCTTCTTGAGTTTCTTTAGTAAGAATGGATCTACTGAAACCTTGTTGAGTTTCTTTAGAAGAATGAATCTACTGAAACCTTGTTGAGTTTCATTAAATGAATAGATCTACGGAAACCTTGTTGAGTTTCAGTATAGAAATAGATTAGGTAAAATAGATCTATTAAGATCTTTTTAATGGAAATTGACAACATCATGTTACATATGTGTTTTGTAAAAACATTATGTTATAGGTGTAACACCCCCAAATATGGGTAGCAGCAGAATATTGAATATCCGAGGGCGTTACTTCATAGATCAATAGCACAAAATACGAGAACGACCACTAACGTGTCGTTTTTAAAAAGATACATTGGATTAACAAAATACTTGTTCATTACATAAGCTCATGTCTTCAAATTGTTCGACAATATAAGTAAAGATTTCGGTTTATAACAAATGTTCCCAAAATGTAATACGCCTAAATCTTTAGTACTGATTCTTTCCAAAGAGTGACCCCCAATGTATCTGAGCACCCCGTACCTTATTGACCTGAGAAAACATGCTTAAAATATCAACATAAAGTTAGTGAATTCATAGGTTTATGTAAATCAACAGTAGGACCGCAAGATTTCCAAGTGTATGATTAAGCAACAAATGCAAACATCATAAAAAGTAATTACGTCTACCTAAGCTCATGACACTGAAGCTCGACATGTATGAATGCAATAAATTGCCAACATTGCCCGTGAATGATGTTCTAACCCGAAACATCCCAAATCTGACATGGTATACGTTTGTTGTCCGGCAAACCGGCACAGTGAGCGCTACTCACCCAAACGGGGATGTCAATCCCAAATAGATCTATTTATAACACTCGCGCTTACAATCCAGTAATTGACAGTTCATGATAGTGGGCTCAGTAGGTTATCGCTACTTAGGCAAATACGTAATGATGGTATAAAATGTACACTTGCGTCCAGTTTGTAAAACAAAGCATGTTCTCACCCCAAAGATGTATACCATTTAAATAAATGTACAAAAGTGGGGCAATGAACTCCCCTCAACAGGTAGTCCTCTGAAAGATATTATATATCCAAGTATAGCAATGAATCACACCGTCAAATACCTAAGTAAATACGGTCAAGTCTTAGTCTATATATTTAGGCTAACGACTCGGTGTATAAACTAAATTCAATTATAAGTTTATATATACTGTTATCACTTGTGTGGTGGTGCACATGATTATTGTATTTGAAATTCATGATGGCTCTTGGGAAACGTATATATTTTGTTAATAAATGTTCTTATTTATTAAGCCGTTATTCAAAACCGAATAATATCCGAATATATTATAATTCGCCCGATTCGTTAAGTGTTTAAATATTTCATCTTCGTTCACAAAATACCCTTAGGTTTCTTATAATTTACAAAATAGGCCCTAAGGTAGGAATTATACCATATTTACATTTTAAACCCTCAAGTTTCAATAATTACACTTTTAGTCCTTTAACATTACAAAGTTACACTTTAGGTCATTTGCATCATTCATGTCCTCATCACCTTCAGCATCTGAAGAGTTAGCTTCAGTTTATGCAAGAGAGGAGTTATGAAACTCTGAAAAGCCACAACACGTTCTTTTACAAAAATAAAGGGTGTCTAACAAAAAACTATTGTTGCTACTAAAGGAGGTACAGATGAATCTAACAAAGACAAAACATCTGGATAAGATAACGTGAGCAATTGGTATGAAGAAGCTGCAACAAAGGGCGTCTTCCATTCTAAAATTACATTAAAATTCACAATTAGTAACATTACCTTCATTTAAATTTAGGAATAAACTATATAACATAAAAATTTATCTAGACGAAGTTTTATTACAAGGCGTGAAAAAATTACCTTATTTAAAATCAGCTCCTTTAGCACCGTTTGGAGTTCACGGAGGATGGCCTTCTTTACTAACAGTATGTCATTAACAATAGAGAGAATACACGCAAGCACCTAGTACAAGAAAAAAAATTAGCAAGAGACAAAATATTCTAATTTTTTATCTCACTCAAATCAATTCCGTGACCTCGACAGAGGGCTTAAAGAAGATTGTTCATACTTACCATACTGCCAAATCTATCTAAAGCTATTTTACTGATGTTATCCTTCATTCCTTTTATATTTTTATCTCTCTTGCAAATATATATAGCTAGATATTTACAACTGATACTTATAAGCATGAAATATAAAAGAATGGGAAACACTTTTGCAGACTTGGGCACTGCCATGCTTAATGCAAAGAATCCCAATCTTTGACCTATCTTTTGTATGGATCATCCGAATAAGAAGTGCACTCGATACATGTTGAATAACGTCTGCTGCAGAGGTCTATCCATACACTTAGTTTTAGAAACACGACTAACGAAACAAAAGGAAATAACGAAAATCAAAACCTTAAATACCTTATCAGCAATTGTTAAGTACTCCACAATTGCCTTGTGTAAGAAGGAGTGATCGATTATTCCTTTTTCTAAAATCGGTTGCAACACAGCTAACATATGCCTCACTACTGCTATTCAGCTTTGCGATAATATCTACCAATCTGTTAATACAAAAGACATTTATGAGACATATGTGTTTGTAAAACAAAGTAACTACCATACATGTAACAAAAGATTACCTGCGCTCTTTCAGTTGGCCTAAATTCTTAAACAACTGAAGCTCAGTAGAATACAGTTCCATTAAAAGAGATTGCTTTTAAGTGGCATTTCCCAGTTGATAAGCATGTTCAACAACTACAAAAGAAAAAAACAAAACGATATCGTCTTCAAAACAACATATCCACAAAGCAGAAACAGTGGGATGTAAGATACAAAGATAATTGAAGAACAGTAGTTTGATAATCTTTAATGAGGAACTAAGAAAAGAGTGTAAAGGATCAATAGATAAATGACAAAATAAAAGACTAATGTCAAATGAATATGAAGTGTCATACCAACTGAACCAACCATATGTCAGAGAAGAAAAGCAACATTATGTCCATGGAGAGAAGATATGAATTCCGCCACTTGTTCCTTCGAGGCTGCAAAAGTGAGGGTATAGTACAATAATCAACATACCCTATTTCAACTAATAGAAATTTTAAAAGAACACTATAAAGTCTAATACGAACCATTATCCAACATCTTTGTAATGAGATACACTGCGTAAGTGCTACAAGCTAGGGTGAGAAAATGTGGCTTCAACTTCTGATTAACAGCATTTCTTTCGTCTTGTGAACAATACTTTGCATAAGTCTAAAGCAGAAAGAAGGTCATATTAGTACATGTGTAAAAGAAAAACACGTCAAAAAAACTAAACATAATGAATATTCATTATTAACCTGCAACACACGGCAAGAAACATGGGAGCTGGCAATTTCATGAATTTTTCCCAAATGAACTGTTATCTAAAGTTGCATAATAATATTAACATGCAAAGAAGCAATCAAAGAGTTTTATGTGTTCTTTATTTAAATATATCAATCAACGCTTTAACTCAAAATCAATGATAAAGTTATTTAGTTAGGTACCTTAAATGCACCAGGAAGGACCTTGGCCACAACCATCCAAATCATACACCCTGCTGCGAAGCATTAAAGTGTTTGGATTTGTTTTCTAAACGACCTGTTGGTCGCTTAGAGGCACAAAGTCTGTTGTTGTCAACTTCCTTGTAAATTCTCTTCTGCAATATATAAAGAAAGATACGAAACTCAGTTGTGATACTTCAAATAAAATAGAACTACAACTACAATTTGCAATAAACAACTATTAGAACATAAAATAAACCATGTGTACTGTTTTGGGTAATATTCTGTAGTGATTGCTTTAAGCTCACTACAAACAAATTCATAGAAACCTTTTGAAATCCTTTTTGCAAGCGACTTTACTTTGTTACAAATTTCCTCCATCTGATCAAACTGCTTCAACGGCCAACCTCTGTTTCCATCTCCCCATGCCACTCTAAATAAAACATACCAAATTAAACACATCGCTACTTCCTGAAACTCTCCAGCCTTCTCTAAAAGATTAGCCTCTTTTGAAAGATCACCCCATGACCTCGCTATCATAGCTGCATTAAGAAAATTACCTGATTCTTCTTCCAATAGAAAAAGGTCATCAATGCAGCCTAATGTTTCGATATCATAAAATCAAAAAAATAACACAGTTTCATTAGGTTTTTGAAAGAAAAACAGTTTCATTACCTTTTGAAGATGAGCAACCTGCAAAAAAATAAACCATATGCACACACAAAAACAAAAAAAATAGTTTTAGGGTTTTGAGAGAAAAATTGTCATTTCTTTTTTGTTGTTGATATATTTAGGGATTGATATTAGCTACCATAATAGAAATCGATTTTTTAAAGCAATGCTGCGTTTTCTTTGTGATGTATATATCTAAAAAGAATATTTAAAATATATACCGAATTTTAGAATAAAAGTAATTATCTTTTGCATTACCTTGTATATTTTAAGTTGCAAGATATAATCAAAAAAATCATCTAGTCTAGTGGTTGAGTGGTTTGTTAATAAACAACTCAAGTTCAAATCTTGTAGGCTACAAATTTTTTGGAAAAACGAATTTTACAAAAAAAACTAAAAAACAAATTTAACCAAAAAAATAAAAAAAATGAATTTTACAAAAAAAAACTAAAAAATGAATTTAACCAAAAAAATAAAAAATATAGTAATGACATAGACATGCATGATGACATGGCATTATGATGTGGCATAAACTGTTCAAATGTCTCATGTTATATATAATGTAGAGATATATAAGATGATCAGCGACAATGATGTTACTGAACAAAATTTTGGGGACGAATATATACATTTCAAAATGCTCCGCCGACACGCGCAACAGCCGTATCGCTCGTTTCAATCAATTAGAAGTTTAGAACATAAATATGAAAAAAGTCCGTAGATTAACTACCAAATAATGTTAAAATCAATCATAGAAAACTAACACAATTTCAGCATGAGAATGTATGATTTATGCAAATTATAAACTTGTATCAGGTGAGTTATTGAGCAAGTAAGTTTTTATAACGACATCTAACTATTTCAAATGGGATGTGATTTGTACCCTTTTTTTCCATCTACCACTAAAGTACACCTGCTGATGCACATAGTACAACACACAGATGTATATTTAGTGGTGGATTGCAAAAAAATTGTGTATACAAATAACCTCCCATTTCAAATATATATCTTACAAATCATTATGACGTGTCTTAAGTAGAAGCTGGAATCATAACCATTTAGTTGAGAGACTTCTTACACATCATAAGGTGTCATTAAACACAAGTTATTTGATTGAGCACTTAAATAGGCTTTCACATCCCTGATAATTCCAATTGATTGAACTCACTACTAAAATCGACTGCCAAACATCATCATGTCATGAAGTTTCACAAACGCAAGCTTCAAAGACTCCACATCCCCAAAGGGTGAATACCGAATCACAATTGTTCTATATACTAAAAGCCGTTGTACAGTAGCTACAGTACAAGGCTCATTTTAGTCCAACAAACACAGCAGCCCAAGGCCCACTTTCGTTCCATCATATGTATATCAGTCCACCTCCTCATCATATGTGTTATCAACCTACCATCTTCCAGACATTTCTACTCACACCCACAAATTGAAGGTTCTTCTCACCTCCATCCATCATTTTTATGAATCATCACAGGAAAATCAACCATTACATCATCCTCCCTCCCATCGTCCTACCTATCATGTTAAAAAACGCCATAATCACCTCCGTCACAAAATCCTCAAAACCCTTGAACCCTATCCTGACACGACCCGACCCGACCCGACCCGACCTGTAACACCCTCAAATCTGGGTAGCAGCGGAATGTTGAATATCCGAGGGCGTTACTTCATAGATCAATAGCACAAGGTACAAGAACGACCACTAACGTGTCGTTTTTAAAAAGATACATCGGATTAACAAAATACTTGTTCATTACATAAGCTCATGGCTTCAAATAGTTCGACAATATAAGTAAAGATTTCGGTTTATAACAAATGTTCCCAAAATGTAATACGCCCAAATCTTTAGAACTAACTCTTTCCAAAGAGTGACCCCCAATGTATCTGAGCACCCCGTGCCTTATTGACCTGAGAAAACATGCTTATGTAAATCAACAGTAGGACCGCAAGATTTCTAAGTGTATGATTAAGCAACAAATGCAAACATCATAAAAAGTAATTACGTCTACCTAAGCTCATGACACTGAAGCTCGACATGTATGAAGGCAATAAATTGCCAACATTACCTGTGAATGATGTTCTAACCTGAAACATCCCAAATCCGACATGGTATACGTTTGTTGTCCGGCAAACCGGCACAGTGAGCGCTACTTACCCAAACGGGGATGTCAATCCCAAATAGATTGATTTATAACACTCGCGCTTATAATTACACTTTTAGTCTTTTAACTTTACAAAGTTACACTTTAGGTCCTTATAGGTTTGAAACAGCCCCCTAGTTTCCAGAATTGACAGAAACAGTCCATGGACTTGTTAAATTTAGTAAATGACTGTTTTGACCCTTAAGTTTATAAATTGGCACTTTTAGTCCTCCGACTTTGTAAAGATTGCATTTTTACTCCAATTAAATCCCAACAAGTGGCATTATGTTTAATTAAGTCCAAATAAGCCATATAAGCTGCCCTAGCTTATAAATAAGCTTTAACGAGCTTATTTTGGCTTAATGGGCCTTATTGGGCCCATTAAAGTCCATTAAGTGTTCTAAAGGTCCATTTAGGTTTTAAAAAGCACAAATGCCTCCATTAAGCTTATTCAAGTCGGTTAAGTTGAAAATAAGCTCGGGAGAGCTTATTTTGGCCTTTTTCGAGCTTATTGGGCTCGTGAGCCCAATATCTCAACCCGAATTGAATACAAAGGTCCACTTAGCATTCCTAGCTTATTTTCTACCTTTTTTAAGCTTATTAAATCTGTTTTTGGTCTAGCTTATCCAAATAAGCTAATAAGCTCTCGTTAATGGGCTGTTGGGTCCATTAAGGGTCCGAATGGATTTTAAAGGTTTCGATTTGATCCATTAAGGTCTGTTAACTATATATGGGTCCATTAACTCCATCTAGCTTATGATAGTTCATCAATAAGCTGCTTTGAGCTTATTGTGAGCTTATCACTCGAATAGGGCTCGTTAATATGCTAGTGAGTCCATTAAGGGTTCGGTTGGGGCTTGTCACGACATGACAAGATCCATGTGAATCAAATAAGCCTTATAGACCTCTAAATAAGCTTGGAGTGCTTATCATTAAGCTAAAAATTCAAAGGAAATGGGATGTTGGGCTCTCGCACTGGGCTGCCAAGCCCCCAAGTAACCCGCAAGCTCCCTTGGTTCACTAGTTCGTTCTTAGGATTTTTAACCGTCTCATTTTACACTTCTTAACTATAACTTATTACATTCATTCGATTAATAAGCTATTTTACGGGTTCCTTAAGCCAAAGGTTTCGTTTACATTGAAAGTTTACGTATAGGATTCGTGTTTTTATCAAGAACGACCTCATGAACACCTTGGCTCATATTTGTAGGTTTCTATGAAACATTTAAGCTCTTGCTCGATATTAGACCGTGTTTCTTTCATGTTAGCACCATACAAGGCATAGTATATGTTTAAGATAGGGGCGTGAACCATGCATGGGTCGAATCATGCATGTTCACGTTCTCATATGTTATACAACTCAAAGTTACGCGACATATTGGCTATATTATGAAAGTAACAAAGTGAAAAATGGTATAAAAGGCTTAGTTGTGAGTTACAAGGGTCATAAGGTTCTTAGTTCGTGGATTGCGAAGTAAACCCAAGTCGTATACACCCAACCGTGTATACTTAAATTCCAAAGCTTGTAAACCCAACTCCTTAGGCTCTTACACGAGTATTTAGTATCTTTTGAACACTTAGAGGGAAATGTGGCTTGTGTATGGGCTTGGTTGCGTGAGATCCTAAGGTGTGAGGATAATTGAGAAAGGTTTAGCTTAGTGATAGTAGATTTTGGAGTTTTAGAAGTGTTCAAGTGTCAAATGTATATGGGTATTTATAGACTTAGTGACTAGTTAACTTTCCTTGGTCCTTAACAAAACCATACGAGCCCTAACTTGGTGGTTTAGAGGTTTTCTAGTTAATTACCCATGGTATTTGTAATACTCCTAAGTACACTCATTAATTACTTGCATAATGTACAAGTTCTAGCTAGATTTAGGAAATCCCAAGGATTTGTGGTTTGTTCTTGGTTAACCGCGGCACAAAAGGAATCAAGAGGCAAAATGGTTCTTAACCAATGTGTAAAAGACTAGTAGGAGACCATTAGGACAAGTATTAATGAGAACTAGAATGTACAAGTACTTGTGAGGATCATTAGGAGATTTATTTAGCTAGTAAACACCAAGGATGATTTTTCTTATGGGTTTTCCTACCCATACTCGGCTAACTTTGGGTATTAACACAAGATTTGATTAAATTTTATGTTTAGGCATTAAAAGTGGGTATTGGTTTGAGTCTAGGTAAGTCTAGGTATTTCCGTGGTGTGTCTAAGTGTATTTTATTGCGAAACGTAAGCCATTTACGTGACCAATAAAAATAAAATGAGCAATTTCAATAATTATCTTCCTAATAATTACTTGACACTTGCTTGACGAAAACCTTGATTTTATTTGGTGACCGTTTGCGTTAAATGATTATTTCTAGTCTACGCGATTTAGCTTAAAAGTCAAAATTAAAAGTAAACGCGCATCGGACTAAAATAAATTGTGATCATTAATAGAGTCGTACAATGACATGAATCTGAGAAATGTTACAATAGGTGATATTGTTTAATTGTTTTAATTAAAAGACTTCTTTTAAAACGGTTTTGTATAACGGATCTTACAAAACCTTAGTGTTTTAAACAAAAGACGAATTAAAATCGTTTTGTTAAGAAACACTTATGATTAAGCATGTTGTTAATAGTAGCAAAATTAGTTTCAAAACTAAACATGAGACCTCGTATTAACAATATATTTGGAATGTCACAAGTGACATTAAAGGATCTGCTCCCGGACTTGTTAAAAGAGAGACCGATACTTGAGTTACGTGTACGCTAGATGCTTTAAAGCATTCAAAAACCTTATGTGCCATAACTATGCGTTATATGGTCTGAATGACATGAAAACTAAGGTCATGAGGGAATCCGACCTTAGATAATGATGTATTAGCACTTCGGTATCATGTCATGTATATGGTGATAAGAGTTTGCTTAGCTCTTTCAATGTAGTTGAGAATGGAGTGAACAAATTTGGGTAACTCTCCAACAGCTAATATCAAGGAAAAGGGGATGTGATTCACATATGTTAAAGTGTCTAAGTTAACCAACACGTTGTACGTTCCAGAGATTCTGTAGGAATCTTATGTCCGGATGGTTGCTTAATGAATTTTGGCTTTCATTTTGTGTTTGAATTAAATAAAAATTGAGGTAACAAATAACATAATTTGTGTCCGTACGAGTTATGTCTTTAGTAATGTTTAAGATGAATGTATTTTCTAATGGTTATTTTAGCAAAATGAGTATGAATTCAGCTTATTTGATTCTTTAAATATATGGCATGGATGACTCGAACATGTTTTAAATTTTAACTCAATATGTTGTCTAATTAAACTAAATTGGATACCCACTTTTTGTATTGACATAGACTACAAAATTAAAACTTGTGTTGAAGCCAAATTGATAAGATTGTCTTTTCTGTCGGTTGAACAGAAAATAACTGAACCCTTGATATGATTCACATGGTTTTATGTGATTTGGAATTGATACCTACTAAGGTAGAGAATAGCGAGTACTTCCTCATATTTGTTGATGGTGGTACAAAATACAAAATATTGCTATTTATACTTACATGCGAGTAAGGATATAGATCAAGATGTTCTATTTAAAATAAGTGAGAAAAACTTATTATCAAAAACAGGTGGTTTGAGTCATATTTTTATTTTTTTTTTTTTTCTTTTTTAACAATTAAAATAAATTTAAAAAAAATTTAAAATTATCATCTTATTTTTTTTAAATTTTTTAGGAGGTGAATATGTGTTTCCGTTTCTAATATTTATGTGTCCACTTAGATTAAGAACATAATTATTACTATGATACTCCAACAAGAGGATTGTTGAAAGAAAAGAACCGTGCCTTAGAAGATATGGTTAATTCATGTTATTAATTCCTGGTTTAAGCCATGGCATGTGGGGAAAGCGATTATATCGGCTACTTATCTTTTAGATAAGATCTCTTATAAAGAAAATAAGATGGTTCTTATGAAATATAGATGAGAAGAAGACTATATTATAAGTAGTTACAAATGTGGGGGGATATCTAGCTAAGATATCCATAATAAACCCCAAGGTTCAAAAGATTTGACCTGAAACTGTAAATTGCATATTCTTAGTATATGCTCATAACAGTAGTGCTTATGGTTTCTTTGTGTAGGTTGATATACACAAGGATACGATAATGAAATAAAGAAGCGCTTTCTTCTTTGAAAATATATTTCTTTGTTAACGATGGAAATTGGAAAAAACATCTAGAATAGATTATGAAGTTATCTAAGATCAGAGACAACGAGATGATAATGATATCCAAGATGAGAGACAATATCAACCCAAGAAAGAAGAGGTTAAACCTAGAAGAAGCAAAAGGGCAAGAACCGAGAAATCGTTAGGACTGATTTTGTTTCTTTTATGGTAGAAAATGACCCTACTTCTTATCGAGAATTAGTAACTTCCTCAGAATGGCTCAATGGAAAGAAGCCATTATAAGTAAAATAGATTCTATTTTATAAAATCATACTTAGGAGCTCGTGGATTTACTTTCGGGTTGTAAACCACTAGGTTATAAATGGATCTTCAAGAAGAAGATGAAAGGTGATGGCACCATTGACAAGTACAAAGCAAGATTGGCAATCTAAGGATTTAGACAACAAGTGAGGCCTACTATATTACTTTGATACTTATTCTACGTGAATAACCCCAATTAAGATGATACTTGCTATTGCCGCATTAAGAAATTGGGAAGTTCATCAAATGAATGTGAAAATGACATTTCTAAATGGGGATTTAGAAAAAGTACTATACATGAACCAACCTGAGGGTTTCATGGCTCCTGGACTAGAGAGCAAAGTTTGTAGGCTTGTTAAGTCATTATATGGCTTAAGGAAAGCTCCCAAACAAGGACATCAATTTTCACCATATCATGTAAGAATGTGGATTTGAAATTAATGGATGTATTTGTGATCGATAGTATATATGTACTCCTGTGTTTATACATAGATGGTATAATTATCACTAGAAGTGATAAGAAGATAAACAAATCCACTAATGATATGTTGGAGTCAAGATTGACATGAACTTCATTAGTTGTTGAATATGGTTCTTGAAACTAAGGTCATGTGAACCAATATGGATTTGTTTTGAAGTCAAAAACATTATAAGGACAATATTCTTGAGAGGTTCAATGTGGGGGATTCCGGCCTAGCTAGAATTCAATGACATCTTTTTAATTCTATTTAAAATAGAGGTAAAGGTGTTGCCCATTTTGAATACTCAAAGAATATTAGGCATCTTATGTGTGTAATGACGTGCGTGACTTGCTTTTATAACGAGGTCAAGTATACCAGTAATTCAAGTGAAATTGCATTATGGAAGATATCCGGCTGCTATCAAATGATAGAGTAATGCAAATTTGGATTCTTACTTAAAAGAATCTAGATCCACTAGAGCGGATGTACTTACGCTAAGTGGAAAGCTATGTCTTAGAAATCTTGAAAGTATTTCAAATAGACGCTTATAGCTAAATCTATGATGAAATCTGAATATATCATTTAAGATAAATTTATAGAATATGCGGTATAATTACATTAATTCGTAAAGGACATACCAAGATGGCATAAACCGATAAACGGTCTATGTTTATAAAGTGTGATAGTCAATTGAATTTTGACAGAGCTCATATCACAATCTAAAACGGTAAATCGATACATATTCATCATAGATGGTGATTGGTACGACAACTACTCTCAAATAGAGTTATCATGATTGACTAGGTAAATTCAATGGATAATATCGCGGATCCGCTTATGAAAGGCTTAAGCAGAGAGTTAGTTAAAGATTCGTCTAAAGGAATGTGACTAAAGACCATAAAGGAATGAGTTTCTATAAAGGAAAACCTAACCCAGTTGACTGGAGATCCCAAGATCTGGGTTTAATAGGACAGCCTAATCATAGAAATATGGGAGAAGTCACGTCAATATGGGGTGTTACTTAAAATTGTAACATCTTAGTCCATTCTTATAACAAATGTGACTTGTTGAGAGGTTAAACATATGGATTTAATGATTTAGGATGAAATCACAAAGCATAGTGATTCAAGATAAAATCACAAAAAATATGTTTAATGATTCATGATGAAATCAGCTATGTGAGAGAGAAGTGTAATCGCTTCAAAGGGAATTGTAGGGGGCGCAATTCCTAAGAGCTCTTGCAAAACCAGGCTGGTGCTCATGACCATAACGGGCACGACTATGAGGACTTGACAAGGTCAGGGAGAGTCGTGTGTGAGTGTGTATTGTCGTCTATGTAAACAAAGGCTGAGTTCAAGGATATCGCGTCTACTCAGATCTAGGAGGCTAAGTGCATCTCATAAAGGAAGGTTCAAAGGGTCACACCTACCTATCCTATGCAGGACTCAACCGCAGAAATTTCGTTGAAACTTTCATGTGTTTTCAACCAATTTCCATTCATGTGGGGGGTTGTCGGAAAAATAGTATTGCAAAATGACTTTTTGCAAAGTTTTGACATTATTTAATATATGTTATATATATTTATATTAGCTTGGAGTTTTACGTTCTCCTTGAAGAGAGCTTCACAACGAGCTAAAGTATGTCCAAAATAGAGATAATATGAATGAGATATCGTGTCTCAAAGTGTCATACTTGAAACACAAAATCTGGAAAATTTATCCTCCTACATCGCTCAAGATAGAAAGTGAGGATGGGTTTCTTTTTCCAGAATTTTCTGTAAATCTATTTTAAGAATAGATATAGACTTATTCAAAAGGTCTTACAAAATATTTTGTAAATCTATTTTAAGAATAAATATAGACTTATTAAACAAGTCTTACAGAATATTTATAGAATAGTTTTGTGTTATAAAAGATATGGAAAATCTATATTAGTTTTATCAGATTTGTCTAATTATGGTATATATTTAATCTTGGAAAACAAGACAAGTTTTTTAGTATAAATATAACCATAATTCTCATTCATTTACTACAACCGAAAAACACAGCTCCATAGCAACCAAGTTCCAGCAATCCTTTCGATAAAAAACGAACGACTGCTTCCGTGATTTTTCAGGCAAGTTTGTCATGTCCGGCTGTACAACAGCTTTGGACGTTTTACCCTGGAAACAGACGGCGAATCTGTTTTAAGGGGATCGTGTTAAACACGAGCCTTGTTCCACGACCTTTTACTGCTTTTATTTACTTATCGTTATATAGTGTCTGTCTTCTACTTCTACCCCTTTTTGTCTGTTATTTAATTTTCTTTCATTTATTTTCTGTTAATTTATTTATTGAATTATAATTCGATTTATATTAATAAAGTGTACATGTTTACTTACAAATATTATATAACATAAACAAAAATATTTAAAGTCGAAATTGAAAAAGAAAGACTTGAGAAATTCGAAATTGTTCAATTATTTTGGGATGGATGGATAGTTAAATTTAATCTCGTTCAATTTTTTTTTCAATCTATTAGGCTTATGTACAAGATTATCAATTTTTAATACCTTAAGGCTTAAACTCTCATGTGTTTCTTATTAAGTTTGTGTTATTTAATCGATTCAACAACAATATCCGTCAACTTTAAAGATTCTCTAAACAAGATTTTTTATTCATAACAATTATTAATATTTTACAATTAATTATTCCCATAACATTTGTAATGACATTGACAATAGTTCACGTCCAGTGTAATGTTGTCTACAAGATGACACTCTGCACTCATATAATGTTCTCCATGCAATTTCATGCACTCATAATATATTTCCTCATGGCAATATGCCACCACATTGCGCGACTCCATACGTGAGATTTACATCAACAGTTATATGATTCATTAGATGATATAGCATGTAAAATTGATTTTCTAACAAATTCGCGTAAAACCCCATTACGTGACATCAGGAGAAATAGATAAAACATAATGAAACTATAGACTTTTTCATGTTGAGCGATTTTAATTATCTTTTAACGACATATTAACTAATACCACTACATGAAAAAGTAGGACGGTCGAGAAAGATTTTGGCGAGAACAAGACACTAAAGGACTAAAATAATCCCGGTTTGAGACTTTGACTTTGTTAAAAAAGGTAAGAAAATTTAACAAAACCTATTGGCCAAGGTTGACTATTATTGAAACCTTTTTACCATTTTCTACACTATATTCATTTCCTTCTCATATACGTCATAACAAAGAAAAATGAAACCGAATTTTACCTTTGATGATCATGAGAAAGACAAAAAGTGTTGAGACAATCAAATTCATTTTCATGTTTGATTTGTTTATGTGTTGTGTGGATACATTGATTGGCTAACTTTTTGAAATATGTATATGTAATAGAAGAGATTGACTACATGTGTATTAATTATCGATGTAAAATTATAAGAATTAGTTGCAACTATATTTTCACTCCCTGTATATTTTGTCAGGTTAAAATTTTTCCTTATGCAACAAAAGCTAGTTATATTTTACTCCCCGAGTACTCGTGCATATCAACGTGATTTTATAGCACCACATAGTTATAGTGATAATCCTTTTAAACCGTATATGCACATTTGTTCTTAGAAACCGTGTATGTATATTTATTTCGGTTCTTATTTTTTATTTTTTTTATTTTGAAAGGTTGTTAGTATTAGAGGATAAATAGGCCCAGCCCGGTTTGTGAGTTTTTTTTATTTCGCCACTCGGACTGCGGGGGTATTAGATGGATTAGGCCCAAGCCCGGCTTGTGGGCTGGGCCTATTTATCCTCTAATAGTTAAGACCATTTTTGATAAGTTTTAATTTATTAGTTTTAATTTTTTATTTTTAAGATTAAAGAATAGAGATACTTCTTTTATAGATAGTATATATTTCATAACTTATCTTCCAGTGACATCAAAAGTTTTGTAATATATATGAAAATGATCAAATTGTCTATTTCACACTATTGACTCTACTATTTTTTTGATTCGACTATCTTGGAATTTGATATAAAGGTGGAATATATTAATTTGTTATTGAGTATCTTATCTCATGCTTATTTTTATTGTTTAAAAAGTAACGTTAATTTAGAATGTGTACATATAATGAAATTTTAGTTTGAACAAAATGTTAAAATAAGAGCATTCAAATTGTCTATTTCACATTATTGATTTTACAATCTTTTCATTGGACAATCATTGGAATTTGATATAAAGGTTAAATATATTAATTTACTATTTTCTCTGTTTGAAATTAATATTTTACGTTTATTTTTTAAATATTTAAATTCAATAGTTATTATTAAAAATAAATAGAGAAATTTGATCAAGTTTACTATATTACTTTTTTTATTAAAATTATTATTACAATTTTTGAAGAAAATCTAATTAATTAATTAAGGGTAAAACTGTCATTTAACTAAAAAATAAGAGCGATAAAACAGTAATAAATACATTTTTCTTAAACTGTGTTTTTTTTTCGAGAATAATAATTTTGAGACAAGAGTATTAAATATCCCATTTCATATTTTATTTAAAAAATAACTTTAGTTTAAAATGTGTAAATTTAATGAACTTTCTTATAGTGTTATTTGAATGATATGAAAAAGTTTATGTTTAAAGGACAAAAGTTTATAGTTTAGTGATATGAGATATTATAATCTTTATGAACTTTATCATCGTGAAGCTCTTTTATCCATCTTATATATATGAAATGGGCCCACTTGTTTATCTTCAGTCACAACAAACTTAACTTTACCAATCATGTTTGACTACAACTTTAGAGGATCTTTTTCCTATATATATACACTAGTTTTAATGCCCGTGCACGCACGGGGCTTAGACATTATGTTTTTTTTAAACTACATGTATATTTTTATATTTTTCTGTTTTATAAGTTTTGTTATGCTATAGCTTATTATCGAAATATATGAAGATAATAGATTCATTAAATCTTTTATATATTACGTAGTATATAAACTTGAGGATGATTACTAATTTTTTTTTGATTTACCTATTTTCTGACTCGACATTGTGAACCAACTAATCCCAGCGAAACTACCCTTTTAGGTAGCCCGGAGTCGGCTCAAGTGAACCTTCGATGTGCTTTGGTTGTACAACATGATTTCAGACCGACAATGAAAAACACCAAAGTCTTCGGGTAGATTTGGGATGTGATTAGATAATGTTAAATCTTTGTTTGGAAATAAGAAATTGTTTACATTTGTTGTATTTTAAAATATAAAGTCTCGAGGTATAAAGTTTAAAGGGTTATTTGTTCATTTTTTAAAGTTATAATAAAACTTGTAAATTTATAAATTTACACTTTTAACTCCATATAATTTATTTAAAATTAAATCATTAAATTTTTATTAATTATCTCCTCTTTTTTCAAGTTTTTGTTTTCATAAATTTGACACATATATTTTTATGTGTTTTTTTCTTCATCAGATTTCTTGACCAAAAATTTTCAATTTTGACTAAATTGATTTAATTTTGACTTTTTATTGACCAATCAGATCGCACGATTTTTCCTACGTGGCAAAATCAAGCATTCTGATTGGTCCAATTTATTTTCATATAAGATTTAATCTGATAGAAAACTCCGAAATGATGTAATTCTTTTATTATATAAAAGATTATGCATAGCATCCAACGTCGTTAATAAGAGCAAGCAAACAAATACCGATTCTAGCATATGATCACGAGTTCGAGCTTGGCTGATAACTTTTTTTATTAGCCATTGCATTGTTTATCAGATTAAAAGATTGTTAACTAAATGGTTAAAACAATTAGTTATCAATTTGTGAGGTAATATGATCACGAGTTGAACCTCTATATCAAATAGATCCTTGACGAGGTGAAAATTGATAACGATGTTAAGGGTAACGTAAACTTATTAGCGATTATTTACGAGAAAATAAGGTCACACAATATCACTAGACTCACGAATTTTATATATATGTTTGGAGATGTTCATATCATAATAAACAATTATATGCTGAAAATATATGAGTCTACGGGTCGCACACACTTATACACAAAGGTACCATGCATATAACAATTATATTGTATTTTCGTTATATATAACCTACGTTTAACGAGATAAACTAAAGGGCTACTGATCCCTCCAAATACGTATATAATATATATATATATATGGATTTATCAATAATAATATAGAGAGTAAGTATTCCGAAAGGGTTTAAAGAAAATCGCTCTTAACCAAAGCAACTTCAAAAACCTCCCGAGTCGTTTCCTTGACGAGGCTTGAATTGAATGTCGGGTTGTCATTTGTGATCGGGATTTTGAATGGTTTAAGATTTTTGATTGGGTTTCTAATTTCTATGATGCAAAAACAAATATAAAGGCAAATAATCAAGCAAAGGTAATCTATAATTAAAGCAATCACAAATTAAGTACGAAAACGTTGACGGGAATTAAGAAACGCGACCCTAAAACCTAAAACATCAAATTTTGACCCTAGAAAAAGCAAATTTAATTTTTATATGTCCTAAATGATAAAAGAAAATTTAAAAAAAAAGAATAATATTTTTTTGACTTTTATTTAATTTATTATGAATTAAATACACTTTTAATCTAAATTAATTATTAAAAATACTAAACTATTTTATAAAAATCTGAAAAAATTATAAAAAGTACTTTGAACAATACTGGTCCTAAGAAAAATAAATTGGGTTCACCAGCTTATTTGAATAAGCTGTAAATAAGCAAATAAGCTTAATAAGCCAAAACTAAAAATGAGTTTAAGAAATTAATGATGTAAAGGTCTTATGAAAAAGACCCAAAGGCGCAATGGTTAAGGACGTGTGTATGTGAAGCTAAGGTCGCAGGTTCGAGTCCTGGACCTTGGTTTTTTTTTTTTTTTTTAATTTTTTAAATCTTTTTACAGAAACTTAAAAAAAAAGAGAAAATAAGCAATTTAAAAAAAGAACTTTTTGTAAGTCTGAGAAATAAGCTGGAAATTAGCAAATGAAAAAGGGCAGATTAGCTTTTTGACTCTTTTTGAAACTTATTAAACTGATATGCTTTTTAAAACCTGATAAGCTAAAACAGTTACTAATCTAGATTCAATAAGAAACTAAGAACAAAAATAAGCAAACAAAATAAGCTGAGATATATAAAAACAGATATAGCATAAAGCAAATTTAAAGACAATTAAGCAATAACTAACAGAGATTAAGCACAAACAAGCAAATTAATAAGCAAATAGGAATAAGCAGTTTTTAAGCACACATAAGACAGTTTAGGTAAAATCAAATCTAAAGGACATAAAAAATCATAACACTAACTTGAAAAACATATATTAAGACAGAATAAGCAAACATAAGCATTAATAAGGCAGAAATAAGCAATAAATAAGCAGAACATTAAATAAACTGTAAAAAAGGAAAATGAGAACTCACTTCTTTATTTATTAATCTTTGAAAGTACACTTCTTGGAAAAGTTAAATGCTTAGGTAAAAAGCTTGAAGACAGCTTAAAGAATACAATGCAGTAGGTAAAAAAATGCTGGAAAAGAAAAGATAAAAGTTGATGTCTTCTTGCTCAAAATCTTCTTCTATTTATAAGGAAGTCTTGTGCACTATGTGAGGTAAGACAGCCAAGGCCTTGAATGCTTTCCAAAATTGTTTATGGACATCAATAATCACAGCCAATCAATCTTAAAACCTTCTAAAATTGCTTATGGAAAGCAATTATCACAACCAATCAATCTTAAAACCGCCCTTGAATGCCTTGACTTTGTTCCAATCATTTCATATTCGCTTATGGAAAGCTTTAATCACCATTAAAACGTGCATTGAATGTTTTGACTTTCCCATAATTCATGTCAATCATGCTATAATTGATTATGGAAAGCCATAATTGTCGCCAATCAACATTAAACTCGCGCATTTATTGCTTTGACATTGACCATTCATTCCCTTTTTGGGTTTATTTTATTATATTTCAAATTGGGAAGATGCAGGGTAACGACCGTTAGTGTTAGGACTAACGGTGCCATGGTTTGGGTAAACGGGCGTTAAGTCTTGGACTTGGGCTTGTTTTGGGCCGGTCTTGGCCCATTAATTTTGGGCTTTTGTGATATAAAAGGCTTAGTATAGATGGCATAATAGGTTGACTTGGCCCGTTAACTTGGGTTGGGTTGGCCCACTAAGATGCGTACGCCTTTGGATTTCGGTCTTTTTCCTATTCACGTCTCGTTTTTGTCCCGGTTCTTTTTGCCTTATTGTTTTTTGTCTTTTTGGATATCCCGTTACCGTGCAACAGTAAAATAATACAAAACAACATATGATTTGGCATTTTAAGTCCATTTTTGGTTATTTAAGCTCGTTTTATTAAGGAAAAGGTATGTGTATTTAAGCACATACCAAATCACCTCATACTAAAGTATTGCAGTGTCCTCACGCAATGAAATAAATCTATGTTTAAAATACCAAAAATTTTAACCCCCTTAAATTAAATACCTTGAAAACGTACAAAAGTGAAAAATAAAAGGGATTAAGAATCTATGTTTTTAGTTTTTTTAAACACTCCCCGGTTTTACATTGTTCTTCTTTGCACACATTTTTTTTTCTCTTATTTTCACTACAAACCACATGCTGGACTTTTATTATGGAAAGAATAACTTTTATGTATCTACTGAATAAGAAAACATCTCAATCCTAAGGTGCCCTAAAAGGATAAATTCATCGTCCTTGATTTTTCACCTATTCCCAACTAAGCTTAAAAATGAGGTCATTGTTAATTACAAGTTGGGATGCTAATGCTACTCATATTTGCAATTTGTGTAAACTTCTCTCCCGACAGATATATATATTAAGGTGTGTGTGCTCAGTTCGAATTTTGACCATCCAACCCACATTTTAGATAGTTTATAGACTTTTTTTTATTGTTTTTTTTCCAAGCTTCGCGTTTCGCTTTTGGATCAATGAATTCAAAGGTGAGATTGCCCCGTGTAATGACTTTCTTCTCGGCCGATCCCAGCCTCGTCGGCTAAGTGACCAGGCTTTTGACACCTCACAGAGAATAATTGTCAAGACTTTCCGACTTAAGAATCCAACACCAAAAACTCCTGGTAATTCACTTGGCACGTTTATAACTCAAAGCAAGCTAATTCCTCCAAGATTGAGACATTGTAGGTAAGTTAATTCCTTTAAAGTGACTTTCTTCTCGGAACCTCCCAATCTCATCGGTCAAGTGCCCAGGCTAGACCACCAGAGAATACTGATCAGAATTAACAAATGTCCGGTTTCAAAATTTTGTAGGGATTAACAAATTTAAACTCAAAAGAATGTTTAAATTTTAGAAAAAGTCATTTTCTCTTTATTTATTAAGCGACTTATACTAGCAACATATTTTTCACATCATTTTCATTTTTTTTTCTTTTTTTTTTCTTTTTTCTTTTTTTTCACTCTTTTTTTTTTGCAACATTTATATTTATACTGTATACAGGGAAAACTTCTTTTTAGAAAATTAAACATGTTTTTGATCAAAAACTCTTATTTATCATCGATAAAGCTTTTTACTCTAAAATGTTGATCTTAAAAGACTTTTAAGAGTGATGAAACTCTAACTTGTCTTTCAAAAAGAGCATGTATTATTAGTCATTTTAGAAGCTACTAGGAGAAAAAGCCACAAATTACACTTATGAGCTTTTAAGATTTCCAACTAATCCTTGCTTAGCATTCCAACTTATATTTAACTCTATCATTTCTCGTTTTTCGCAAATTTAAAATCTTTAATAAAAAGATCCGCGAATGCTTAGCCAAATAAAATAAAACTTTGCATATTTAAAGTCATTTATGGAAACTTGCAAAATATTGGCCTTTTGAGCTAGAAGTCGCATTTTAAAGCTTCTTATATAAAAGACTAGCAAAAGCTTATACATTTATAAAGGTTAAGGGAGTAAGCTAGAGCTCAACACGCTCGGTCAAGTCAAAAATTATTCTTATTCTCTCCAGCGGAAAGTCAACATTGTGATAAACACTTATTTTATTTTTGCAAAAAATTTTAAATTTTGGCATAAAATCACATTTTTTTTGTATTTTCTTGGTAAAATGGGGTTACGTGAAAGACATAAACAAATGAAAGTGGGATCAAATCGATAGATCCCCCCTCATACTAGAACGATACATTGTCCTCAATGTGTGAGGGTTGCCAACCCTCTCATACTAATTCCAAAGTATATTCTTAATATAAAAGGGAATCTTACGTAAATCTAAAGTCGTTTATTAATTATGCCAAAGATTAAAGTAGTCATAGATCAAGGATATAGGATTCCTAAAATAAGCATGCAAAGGAATGAAGATCGAGTGAGCGTTGGACAAAACCACGAGCACGAGAGTCTTCATAATCTGGGTAATCCTGACAATCATCACAGACAACAAAAACACAAGATTGGAAGAGGCGAGCCCCCTCACGTCACACTTATTAGAAAATAGAAAGAAGACAGAAACACGGGTTGCCTCCCGAGAAGCGCTTTGTTTTTGTTAACCGAGTCACGAGCTTGACTCGACCCCGAATTTAATTATCCATGGGGAAGGTTTGGAGATCCGAGACAACCATGGGTGGTATGTCCCCTCCAAAGTAATGTTTGAGTCTATGACCGTTCACCTTGAAGTTAGGTCCGTTGGTTGAAGATAACTCAACGGTACCATAAGGGAAAACTTAGGTGACGGTGAACGGTCCGGTCCAGCGGGTCTTAAGCTTGCCTGAGAAAATCTTTAATCGAGAATTGAAGAGAAGGACTCGATCACCAACGTTAAAGACGCGGTTCTTGATTTTGGAGTCGTGAATCTTCTTCGTTTTCTCTTTGTAGATTAAAGAGTTCTCGTAAGCTTGATCACGAAGTTCATTAAGTTCATTCATTTGAACTTTTCGGTGATCACCCGCGGTCTTAAGGTCGAAGTTGCAATGCTTCAAGGCCCAATATGCCTTATGTTCAAGCTCGATGGGAAGATGACAAGCCTTTCCGTACACAAGCTTATAAGGAGTGCACCCGATGGGTGTCTTAAATGCGGTACGGAAAGCCCATAATGCATCTTCCAACTTATCGGACCAAGAAGCACGGTTTTCACCTACGGTTCTTTCTAATATATGTTTCAAACCACGATTTGAAACCTCCACTTGCCCACTAGTTTGTGGATAATACGCGGTAGAAAGTCGGTGGGTAACCCCATATTTAAGCATGACCTTTGTGAATTGGTCATTGCAAAAATGAGTACCGCGATCACTAATAATAGCACGAGGAGTTCCAAAACGGACAAATAGAGATTTTAAGAACTTACAAACAACTCGAGCATCATTAGTGGGGAGCACTTTCGCTTTCACCTATTTAGACAAGTAGTCTACTGCCACGAGAATGTACTTGTTCCCTTGAGAAGACGGGAACGGGCCCATAAAGACGATGCCCCATATGTCAAAGATCTCGCAAACTTGAATTGCATTTTGAGGCATCTCATCACGTTGCGAGATTTTGCCTTGACGTTGACAAGCGTCACACCGTGTGACCAAGTCATGGGCATCTCGATAAATCGTCGGCCAATAGAACCGGAATCAAAGACTTTTTTAGCGGTGTAGCTGGCACCATGATGTCCCCTGATGGGTCCATTGTGGCAGGCCGTGAGGATATCAACGGCTTCTTGGCCGTATACACACCGTCTAATCACTTGATCCGCACAAATCTTAAACAGGTAGGGGTTGTCCCAAAAATAATGTTTAACATGCTTAAAGAATTTCTTTTTCTGTTGGGACGACATCTCTTTCACGATAAAGTTTCCCGCATGGTAATTTGCAATATCTGCAAACCATGGGGTGTTAGAATCACCACGAAAAGTTACCATTCCAAGTGTCTCAAGAGGAAATGTTTCGGTAATTTCCTTTTTCTCGGGATTACTTTGGGGGTTCTCTAGTCTAGACAAGTGGTCGGCCACTAGATTCTCTGCTCCTTTTTTGTCACGGATTTTGACATTAAATTCTTGGAGGAGAAGAATCCAACGGAGCAATCTCGGTTTAGTATCTTGCTTAGCGAGCATATACTTGAGAGCCGAGTGGTCAGTATACACTATGGTCTTCGACAAGACTAAATAAGGTCGGAATTTCTCAAAAGCATACACCACGGCTAATAATTCTTTCTCTGTAGTAGTATAATGAGTTTGGGCTTCGGTCATAGTCTTGCTCGCATAGTGTATTGGTTGAAAATGTTTGGTCTTTCGTTGCCCCAATCACACATAATTTCAAAGGGCAAGTCCCAATCGGGGGCAACTAATATTGGAGCTTCGGTTAGTTTCTTCTTAAGGGTCCCAAATGCTTCTCGACATTCGGTCGAGAAAATGATTGGAGTCTCTTTTTCAAGAAGATGGGTCATCGGCCGGGCGATTTTAGAGAAATCTTGAATAAATCGACGATAATACCCTGCGTGACCTAGAAAACTCCGAATTCCTTTGACGGACGTGGGAGGAGGTAATTTTGCAATAACATCAACTTTTGCCCTATCTACCTCAATCCTAAATTTCAAAATTTTATGGCCGAGGACAATGCCCTCTTTGACCATGAAGTGGCACTTCTTCTAATTTAGAACAAGATTGGTGTCTTCGCACCTTTGGAGCATTTTGTCTAAATGGGAGAGGCAGGACGAGAAGGAATCCCCTAAGACCAAGAAATCATCCATGAAGACTTCCATAGTTTCCTCGACCATGTTGTGGAAAATGGCCATCATGCACCTTTGGAATGTACCAGGAGCATGAGCATACATAAGCTGAAAAGGCATATACGTCTGATAGGCCCAATTGTTCCATAAGGGGCAAGTAAAAGTAGTCTTCTCTTGGTCTTGGAATTAGCGGGCCAATCGGTGATTTGAAAATACCCTGAGGAATCCATCTAAGCGAAACAAAAGTACTCCGTTTCCAACTAATCGTCTAACATTGGTCCATGAATGGTAACGGGAAAATGGTCTTATCCCGGGTGGCACGTAAGTTTCCAATAAGTCAATACAAACACGCCAACCCTATAAACTAACCTACGTCGGGATATAACTCATTTGATATTCATTTTTTCACAACGGTCATGGAGTCCACCCTTTTTGGTACACATTGCCGGGGCTAACCCAATGGACTATCCGAGAATATGTAAAATCAGTCCGCATCAAAGAGTTTTACAACTTCCTTTTTGATGACTTTCATGAATTTTTAGAATGGACCCTCTCTGATGTTGGACCGGCCAGTTTTAAGTCATCCTCCATTAAGATTTTAGTGAGGTTGCCAAATGTGGGTCAAAACCCTTAATGTCGGAGAGGTTCCAAGCATTGCATGCTTGAAAAACTTTAAAAAACCTTTATGAGGCGTTCCCTTCCATCATCTTTTAGCAATAATTACGGGCAATTTATCGGTACCCCTCCAAAAATGCATACTCGAGTGAGAATTGTAAGTCCTTAAGGTTTCATCTTCCGGGGTTCATCAACGGAGGATTTAACGCTTTTAAGTTCTTCAGTTTTAATCTCTTTCGGAGGGAGAGGGGATGATGGATCTTCATTTAAGAATTTCTCAAGGAGACGGATATCTCCTTGTGTAAATATAAATGTTGCAAAAAAAAAGATGATGGAAAAAATGAAAAAAAAATGAAAATGATGTGAAAAATATAATAATGTTGCTAGTATATGTTGCTTAATAAATAAAGGGAAAACGACTTTTTCTAAAATTTAAAGATTCTTTTGAGCTTAAATTTGTTAATCCCTACAAAATTTTGAAACCGGACGTTTGTTAATTCTGATCAGTATTCTCTGCGGGGTGTCAAAAGCCTGGGCACTTGGCCGATGAGGTCGGGAGGTTCCGAGAAGAAAGTCACTCTAAAGGAATTAGCTTACCTACAATGTCTTAATCTTGGAGGAATTAGCTTGCTTTGAGTTATAAACTTGCCAAGTGAATTACCGGGAGTTTTTGGTGTTGGATTCTTAAGTCGGAAAGTCTCGACAATTATTCTCTGGGAGTTGTCAAAAGCCTGGTCACTTAGCCGACGAGGCTGGGATCGGCCGAGAAGAAAGTCATTACACAGGGCAATCTCACCTTTGAATTCATTGATCCAAAAGCGAAACGCGAAGCTTGGATAGGTTATAACTATCTAAAATGTGGATTGGATGGTCAAACTCAAATTGAGCAAACACACACCTAAATATATATATATGTCGAGAGGAGAAGTTTTACACAAATTGCAAATATGAGTAGTGTCAGCATCCCAACTTGTAATTATCAATGACCTAAAAAATCAGGGACGATGAATTTATCTTTCTAAGGCACCTTAGGATTGAGGTGTTTCTTATTCAGTGATCCTAAATGTTATTATCAATAATGAAAGTCCAGCATGTTGTATATAATAGAAAATAAGAAAAAATGCGTGCAAGAAGAAAATGGTAAATCGGGGAGTGTTTAAAAAACTAGAAATTTCTTAATCCCTTTTAATTTTACACTTTGCTACTTTTCAAGGTATTTAATTTAAGGGGGTTGAAATTTTTGGAATTCTAAACATTGATTTATTTCATTGCGTGAGGACACAACAATAGTTAAGTATGAGGGGATTTGGATTGTGCATTAAAATACTCATACTTTTCTTAATAAAATGAGCTTATAATAACCAATAATTGGACATAAAATGGCAATTTATGCTTGTGCTTTGTGTTATTGATGTGCGATAGTAAGGATATACACAAAAAGACAAAAACGAAGCCAAAACAGACAAAACCGAGCACGAGATTGGAAAGAGCGAGAAAAAACCGAAGCTGAACCCATTTTGAAAAGTGGGCCATTCCTAGCTCAAAATTAATGGGCCAAGACCGGCGCAAATTATGAAGAAAATCGGCCCAAGAAGAAGCCTACTTGGAGACTTAACACCGTTAGTTCTAACATGTAACGATCGTTACCCGCTTCATCTTTATCATAAAATATGAGCAAAAAATAGCGGTCAAAGAATTAATAAGGCGGTTTCAAGATTGGTTGACAAAAGTTATGACCTTCCATAATCAATTATAGAAAGCATTGATGGTCTTACCTCACATAGTGTACAAGACTCCCCTATAAATAGGGGAGGATTTCATTCAAAGAGGTTATCATCTCATACATCTTTTTGGCAGTATTTTTCTTTACTGCAATTAGGATAAATTCTCTGTTTTAAGCTTCGTTATAAGCATTGTTACCCTTCCAAGCATTGTACTCTCAAGATTATTCAATAAAAAAAATTGGTTCGATTGATGTGCGGTTCGTTGTTGATGGTTCGAACGATTTAAAGAGTTTTCCAGAATAGGGGAGTAACACAACTCGATGATATTATTATGATATATATATTCGGTTGGTGAAGTGAAGCTGTGATATTATCTTTGGGATCGGTTACAACCAGGCGTAATTTAACACTCATTCAACAACTAAGTTGATTAGATAATATCACGGCTTCACTTCACCAACCGAATATATATATCATAATAATATCATCGAGTTGTGTTACTCCCCTATTATGGAAAACTCTTTAAATCATTCGAACCATCAACAACGAACCGGACATCAATCGAACCATTTTTTTTATTGAATAATCTTAAGAGTACAATGATTGGAAGGGTAACAATGCTTATAACAAAGCTTAAAACAGAGAATTTATCCTAATTGCAGTAAAGAAAAATGCTGGAAAAAAATATATGAGATGATATCCTCTTTGAATGAAATCCTCCCCTATTTATAGGGGATTCTTGTACACTATGTGAGGTAAGACCATCAATGCCTTCAATGCTTTCTATAATTGATTATGGAAGGTCATAACTTTTGTTAACCAATCTTGAAACCGCCTCATTAATTCTTTGACCGCTATTTTTGGCTCATATTTTATAATAAAGATGAAGCGGGTAACGATCGTTAGATGTTAGAACTAACGGTGTTAAGTCTCCAAGTAGGCTTCTTCTTGGGCCGATTTTCTTCATAATTTGCGCCAGTCTTGGCCCATTAATTTTGAGCTAGGAATGGCCCACTTTGCAAAATGTCTTCAGCTTATGTTTTTTCTCGCTATTTCCAATCTCGTGCTCGGTTTTGTCTGTTTGTGTATATCCGTTACCTGCACATTCAATAACACAAAACAAGCATATATTTGGCATTTTAAGTCCATTTTTGGTTATTTAAGCTCGTTTTATTAAGGAAAAGGTATGTGTATTTAAGCACATACCAACTACCAATTGATTAATTTAGACTTAATGTTATTGGACTAGAGAAAAACACCATGGAAGCCCATTATTGGGTTCATATGGCCCGGTCAGGGGAATCAAAGAAAAGAACGGAAAAACGGAAAAAGTCTCGGGGGCTAAGTTTAACTTAGTCATGCTTATTATAAAATAGGATAAGTAATAAACAAATTGTTAGATATAAGTAAAAGACTCGGTCACCCCGTATATTTATTGTTTATAATAGTTCGTAGTTTAATAGTTAATCGTATGTCTT
>BQNB010018521.1:31158-68177 GCA_026074375.1 Tanacetum coccineum | reverse complement strand
GATTTATGAACCGAATTCGTTCGTTGAGCAAACACTATTAAAGATTGGTTTGCTATTAACAAAGACGATATTCTAGCACGGACAGTAATATGTAACACTATTAATAATGAAACGAAAAAGAGGAATGAAGATTTTATGTTAACACAAACCAAAAATTGTCTTCAAAAAACATGCATGAACCAAACCCGTCCATTGGGCAAGGTTTGGTTTTCTTTTAATAAATACGGTGTTCACGGACGACTATATGTCATACTATATATAATGAAGCAAAAAAGAGGAATTAAGATTTTATATTAACACAAACACAAAATCCATTACAACTAAACGACAAATATTGTCTTAAAAAGATTTATGAAACAAACCCGCCCAAGGGCGGGTTACGTAACTAGTATATATATATATACTAGTAACATAACCCGCCCAACGGACGGGTTCGGTTCATAAAACATCTTTTGAGATAATGTTTGTCGTTTAGTTCTAATGGTTGCCGTGTTTGTGTAAACATAGATTTTTCATTCCTCTTTTTCTTTTGATTCTTGACAGTGTGACATATAGTTGTCCGTGAGAGGATAGTGTCTTTGTTAAAAGCAAATCAAGCTTTAATAGTGTATGTCCTTGGCTCTTAGTAATTGAATTTGTATATAGAAGATTTTGATGCGTATAGTTGGTCGTGTGAAAAAACTGAATGGTTGTGTTTTCTCTCTAAGCAGAGAATCTTCAATCCTTTATTGTTTTTGGCTCTTTTTAGTGCGATATATAGTTGCCCGTGTGTGAATACTGGGGTTGCTAAAACAAACGAACATGTGATAGTTACTGGCCTTGCCTTTTATTAATCGTCATTGTCAAGATAATGTACTTTGAAAATTAAATATTTACATGTATGCAAATATTCAACTTTTTAATCTCTTGAATCATATTTATATAAGTGAAAAACACATAAAAAGATTAAACTTTGTATTATTATCAATAAACCTTCATTTTAAAAGATGCTATGTCTTTCATTTTCTTAAGGATACGTATACGCACTTTAAAATGGTACATGTATGCACTTTAACATGCTGACGATATATGCACTTTAAAAATGATACATAAGGCATCACTTTCATTTTAATAATGTTACATGGTTATATTTAGATACGCATTACGTCTTGCTATGACAATTCCTTTTCACTGTTGATACATGTCTCTTGTTCTCGGTTCCTGTGATTTCACGGATTATATCATAACATACAAAAGACCGGTTTTTAAATAAGTTTCGTATTACATCAACAATAACAAAAAAATGTTCTATACCTGTTGAAGCAAATTCTTGCTCCGGTGACCTTCAATTATTCCGAGGATGCCTCCGGCCACTGATGGGGTGTTATACCTACACACACAAGGAAACAACACCGTTAGTCTTGCCCCAGGTGTGACCCCAGGACCAAACTCTGGCGTGAGAATGAGAGAATGGTCTAATACAGTTGGAATAGTATTGTCAGAGGAAAAAACATAGTGAAACAGTAAAATGTCTTTGGGTATTTATACCACCCAAAGCTGTACCTGATTGATGACATCACTACCGTTGACTCTGCATCTGACGTACGAGGGGACCACTTTAGTGTGTCAGGGACAGGTTCAGTTTTGGACTTTGGGGTGAAGACAAACTGCAACGGGGCACCTTTCCCGCGTTGTCTTCTATCGTGTCATGTCGTTTTCCAGGTATGTCGCTACTTGCATTCCGTCTGCGTATTCCGGTGCGACATCCGGATTGATGTCCGGATTGACGTCCGGACGTGTTGATGTCCGGCACCAGGTGTCCGGCATATACACGAACAATATCATTTGCGGTATCACACAACCATTGGTCCTGAACAAATTCTTGTAGAGCTTTATCCTTTTGAGACATTGAGAAATTCTTCAATGTTGTAGGTATTGGCCCTTGAGATGAAGAAACCTGCAATTGTCATATATTATAAGGTAGTCAAAATCAAAGCATCCTGCAAAAGACCAATGTGGGTACCTTTTTCTTAATATAGATCATAGACTCCAAAAGAGTTGGAAGACAACAGAGTGGACTGGTGGTTGTGTCAGCTGCACACTGTTGGATTGCAAAACTGGATCGGATGTGTATGTCAAGTATTCATTCAATGTAAAATTGTCAGACACGCAGGCCTCCTGGTTATTGGATTTGTTTAAAGTCAATAATTATAAACCAATAATAACATTTTCATTGTTACCCGGACAACGTTAAGCTACAATTACTAATAATAACCTATTTTATGTTTTTAATTGTATATTTTATATTTTAATTTTTTTGTTATATGTAAAAAAACTTACATCAATAAGTGAGATGTCCATTAAACTATTGAGTAATGTTACGTAGCTTACATTTAACTTTAGTCTATTCTCGCTTAAGTATAACTTTACACATGATTAAGAGACTCGTTCAACATGTTGTCAGATTTGTATGTACGTAAAAAGGATGATAATAATATGAACGATACATAGAAACCAAGTATAGGTTTACATGTTGAGGACACTTGAATAAGCGAGTCATTTGCACATACTCTTGCGTTGTTCAGTTGAAAGCCTATTCACGCCGGGCAATCCCACAAGTGCTTCACTTAATGGAGTTAGTTCCACATCACTTCCTTAATAAACATCTGAATATCATAAGATGTAAATTGAATATGACAGTTGTGTTGAGTTTGAGTCATTTTGTTGAATGAATTCAGATTCAAAATATCAACACACACAATAAAAAATGAGCTACTTTTTGGATGTAGATTCTCTACAATAATGCTTAGCTAAACCATATGTCATAATCCTTATTTATGAGTTACTTAGTTATTGAAATAATAATCTTGATAATATTGCTATTGCCTAAATTTATTGGGAAAATACCATTGTTTATATGCTACTAATTGACCCTTAATAACACAAGGACAGAAATTGTTTTACCTTTCTGGTTGCAGAATCAACTTCAGGATGTAACCGTAGCCATGCAGAATATTGCAAGGATTCTGCGACGGTGACATGCGGGGAATGAATGTCAGTTTGCTATGCGAGCATGTTTCTTGCTTCTTTGGGTACCCGGAGATGCTGATCCTTCCCTCAGTGTACCCTCCTATTTTTTGTCCCGCTAAGACATCCATTAAAGTAGTCTTTCCTGCAGTCAAAACTCCTGGCCTAAAACAGCCACTAACATCCTTTAATAGTTCTAGCTTGTCTTGTGTTACACCTTGAGCTTTCATTTCTTGCATAGTCACGTCTTACTTCAGTATCAAAATGTAACTTTCGGTTATAGAGGAGATAAAACTACATCCGAACTTAGAAATATGACCATTTAAATGTCAAGAAATTTAGATTCATGTAATATTTTAACTTGATTTGTTTCGAGCACCATGTTGAAAAAAGTTAACATGGTCCAAGCTACTGACACATCAGTTGTTACATCATAATTTTGACCTGGTATCCGCCGCTTACCGAAAACTAATATAAAAAATTTCGTTACCTTTTTGAGAATTTGATGGTTTTTTCTGTCCTGAAAGAGTTAATCTCATTATATAGATTAGATTATAATGATATCAGTTCTCTAGAGTGATACTTTTGTAACTTAAGAATGAACTGAGTTATAAAGTTTCGAAAATATTTGATTCTGACATATCAGAGTGAATGCTTTTTGTCTCTATACTTCTTTCAATGACCATATATTTTTTCAAACCTACACAACGTTACAAACCAATAGATAAAAGCTAATCATTTAACTGCAATAACACAACAAAAGTACCAATGCTTAAAGTATAGGTTTCTGATCTAAATCCAACCTACATTGACCCATAATAAAAATTACTTTAAACCAGTAAAATATTATTGTTTGAGGCATTTGAACTTACACAAAACACTCCCACCCAGATACTACCAATAGCCTAGACCGTATGCCAGTCTGTCAAATGATAAAATGGTAAAAAGGCATTAGCAAAAGGCTTCAAGTTTCAGGCAGATAATGTTCGATAGCACAAAACACAACTTACTTTCTAATTCGATATCCCTACTTGAAGTCACCACGGGAATGATCTTTAAACAATAGTATAATTAAATCAGAAATATCGAATTACACGCAGAAGACCAAAGCAAGTTAGTAACCAGAAGAAAATAGGCAAATGCATCCCCAGTATAAGAAACCAGAAGAGCATATACCTGATATTTACAATGCATTATCATTAATACGGTTTACCAAAAAAATTATAATTAAAAATTTAAATTAAATGGATGAAATGATGTAATAAGTACTTGCTTCATCAAGGTCACATCCAACATAACAATCCTCCTTGTTATACAAACCCGACAAGAATGTTATTATATTCAGAAACTGAAAAATTGATAAAATACAGAACCAAAATAATTTAGAATGCCAAACCTGAGGAATCTGCCTAAGGAAAGGACCTACAGATGATTTATAACACCAGTTGAGCATGAATGGCAATTTGCTCTGATATGATCCAATAGCAGCATAGATAATATATATATATATATATATATACATATATACATATATATATATAATATTATATATATTATTATATTAAATCTATATATATATATATATATATATATATATATATATATATATTGTGAAAATAATCAGGTGTAAGTATGAATTCGTGTTCATATGGAGGCCTATCCTGGAATTAGACAACACAGAAAAACTATACGGTAACATGCATTCACAATCAGATAACCACGGCTGCCTAAACATCACATATAACTTAACTATAAGGCGAACTAATCAGAATACAAATTCAAATCAAAGATGATAAAACAATCATTCTTCTCCAAAACGAATCATTAGCAATAAAACATAGAATGAACAAACCTGAAAAAGAAACAAACCTATAGAGCAGAAAATACAATAACATGTACAAACCCTAAAAACAGCAAACCCTTATCGACACAACAAAATTAAACAATTAGCTTAAACATGATTTAAGCCTGCCATGTATTCGTTTGAGTAGATCAGAATAAAAAAACATTCATTCTTCTCTGAAAAACATAGTAAAACAGTAAAATGTCTTTGGGTATTTATACCACCCAAAGCTGTACCTGATTGATGACATCACTAGCCGTTGACTCCGCATCTGACGTACGAGGGGACCACTGGTTCAGTGTGTCAGGGACAGGTTCAGTTTTGGACTTTGGGGTAAAGACAAACTGCAACGGGGTGCCTTTCCCGCGTCGTCTTCTATCGTGTCATGTCGTTTTCCAGGCATGTCGCTACTTGCATTCCGTCTGCGTATTCCGGTGTGACGTCCGGATTGATGTCCGGCACCAGGTGTCCGGCATATACACGAACATGTCCCCCCAGTATTGCGTTATCAATTGAAGATTGGTGACAAAATACTAAAATAAATGTAGTTAGGAATGTGTTATATCAATTTACCTCCAGATGCCGGAGTTCTCCTTGCTTTTGATGTGCGTCATCGGGTCTTTTGTTGCTTCCTGGGCTTTCGTTGGGCTGGATCTGTTGCTAGCCCATGGGCTTTCGAAGTACTTTATCGACACGTGTCTTGAGATCTGAGAGATGGACGGTTGCGATTGTGTTCTTCGAATGACGTGCCCTTCCGCACTTCAAGGCTGATTCCACCGTATATATACTTCATTATCTTCACACACACACACACACACTTTCAATTCGATCTTCCCATTTCGACCCTTCATTTTCTTTCGACATCATCAAAGTGCGTATTTACTTATCCCTTTTCTTTTTGATTCGTATTTGGGAGGGTATGTCCGGTAGTGAACCTGGCGAAATGGCTCCGAAGAGTTCGAAAGCTGTGGTCCTTCCCAAGTTTGACATGCATGTATATACTTCCGAGCTTACCTCGTCGGAGCTCAAATCCGTCATCGAGGAATATAGTATTCCGATGAATTTACACCCTCGTCTCCCTCCCCTGGGAATGACGATAGATAGGCTTCCATCTTGGCATATTGGGCTTTATATCAAACAGCTCGAGCAAGGGGGTTTGAGGGTCCCGTTTTCTTCTTTCTTCCTTGCCGTGGTGAAACACTTCGGGGTGCATGTGTCACAATTGGTGCCGATGGGGGTTAATAGGGTGACTATATTTGAGATTCGCTGTATGATCCTGGACGTTCGGCCTACCGTTTCTCTGTTTCGGGTTTTCTATAAGTTGTGTAAACAGGGCCATTGGTTTTATTTTGAGAATAAGACCGGCCGTGGTACTAGGAAGTGTTTTAAAGAAGTTACTACAAGTTTGAAAGGGTGGAAGAAGAAATTTTTCTTGATAGACCGCCGTGCGATTCCGGATGCCATGCCTTGGAGGCACGGTGATACAGATCTTCATGATGACTTTCGGTCCAGCTTTGACCAAGACGATGTTGATCGCCTATCCGAGTTTTTGGTACCTCTTCGGCTACCTCCACGCCATTTGTTATATATGTGCGGATTGACTACGGTTTGCCGACATCCGGAGCTGTCGTATAACATAAAAGATCAAGATAAAAATGGTAATTGGGGGGGGGGGTTATCTTGTCTTATACGACCGTAATGTTGTCCTTTCTTATCTTCATAATTTCTTTTCTTTTTTCTTTTGCAGTGATCAGCATAGATATTTTCTTGAAACTTCCTACTTGGACCGGGACTATCGTTAGCAAGGGTGATCCTATTCCCGAGGATCAACATCCGAAACCGCGGGTTACTCTGCCGTTGCTAGAAGGTTCTAAAATTCCAGAGCTGACTGCCTTTCAGAAGAGCGTAGAGAAGCCCAACGCCAAGATTGCTGCTGCGCGAGAGAAGAAAGAGAAACAGAGCCTTGCTAGGGATGAGGCTAAACGCGCTGGTGTTGAAAAGACTGGCGGCTTGAGGAAGAAACGCAAGGTTCAGAGGGATCCCTAGCTGAACCAGTCTGGCTCGGACGAGACCGTGTCCGTCACTCCTCTCCAGCAGGCTACTCCTGAAGCTGTTAAAGGACCTGCTATCGTTATTGCTCCTGAAGCATCAAAAGTTATCCCTCTTGTTGAGAATGTGGTTGTTAATTTGAGTGACACACGTGCATCCACTCCTCCAGCTGAGATCCGCCAGCATTCTTCTCTTCGTGAACAACATGACACCCATGCTTCTCCTGTCATCAATGGTATGCCTCCCGCCTTATATATTATATATATGTATATATATATATATATATTTATATATATATCTATATATTTTTTATATATTATATTATATATATATATCCTTTTATTGTTACTTCTTGACCCTCTCTTATCCTCTCTTTTTTGTAGTTCATTCACCGCAGTCATCCCATCATGGCAATGAGGAGGCGTTCATGGGTAACAAGTACGTGCCTGACTGGGAGCTACGTAATGACCTTCGTGTCTGCACCTTCAGGGCTTGTAAAGAATTGATCAGCCATCTTGCAACCCCTGCTGAAGAGGAGTTTTTGGGGGCCCTTTCAAATCGCTGATAGTTATCAGTCGTGCATACCAAAATTTGGGTACAGTTGCCGTAGCGCAAGGGAGCTTCTAAAAAGCATGTAGCGTTGAAACCGTGATTACGTGGATCTTCGGAACCGTAATGATGCTGAGTTGGTGGTGCTAGAGCGCTTGAGAGCTGGTCTTCTTAAAGCGAATCAGGATAATGAGGAGATGACCAAGAAGCTCACTTTGCTTGATAATGCTCATTCTGAGTGTCCATCTCAGGAGAAGGAGTTGTTGGATATCGTAAAGGAGATGGAGAGAGAAAGAGATGAGTGGAGAGCCACCGCTTTGGGTCAGGTAGAGCAGATTCTGCATTTGGAGAAGGATTAGAGAGTTCCTGTCTCACCCAGACCCCCCTGCCCCCCCCCCAGCCCAACCCCACACCACCCCACCACCCCCTCAGCTGTTCCTGAGCAGAGCGCTGTGTGAGCAGACTCGCCTGGAGGCAGTGAAGAAGCATCGTGCTTCTTTCCGCAGTATGAGTGGAGAGCCACCGCTTTGGGTCAGGTAGAGCAGATTCTGCATTTGGAGAAGGATCTTGAGCCGAAGACGCAGCAACTAGTGACTGCCAAAGAGAGGGTAAAGATGCTGGAGCGTGAAAAACTTGCTCTCTCGGCCCAGCTAGCTCAAAGCGATGCTGACCGTAAGAATGTTGTGAAAGAGTTTATCCCTGCGGTGGTTAAGAGATTGCATACGAGCGTTGAGTACAGGAGGAACTTGGCTGCTCTGGTTCAGTTGTGCTTTACTGCTGGGTGGTTGGGAGGGCTTGCCTTAGGTAGAACCGAGGAGGAAGTTGCGCGCTTCTTATCTGAGACTCAAGACTTGGACATCGAGGGGTCGAAGTCATGGGAAGAAAGACACCAAGCACTTTTCACTACGTCTTATCCATACGTTCAGAAGGTTGCCAACTCGTGTGACCTACCGATGGGCGAGTTGTGGTCAGTGTATCCGGACGCTCCCCCTCTCGAAGGTGCTGCATCGGGTGTCGCTATGGAGGGTACTACTCAGCAGCCTCCGTCTACTTCCCCAAAGATTACCTCTGACACTCCCTTCGGAACCACCACTTGATTGTCCCTGGCTGTTATCATTGTATAATGGGTGCAACTTTGTAATCTTTTTCGGACAATATCTGTATTTTGTAATGGGTATAACTTTGTAATCTTTTTCAAGTTATGAAATGAATATTGTAGTTTGTTAGATGTGTAATTTTCATGAATACTTATGCTTGTGTTTTGTTAACACTATTTTGCCTCGGTGCCAGACACACGAGTCATGAAGTGATGCACACTTTACGAGTCATCCGGGAATTACCCGGGAATTACCAGACATGTAATTTCTTACTGGTGCATCAACGTGAGAAGGAATGTTGTTAGCAATTGCATTTTGAACTTGAGAGTAAACTTCTGCTTGTATATACCCGAATCCTTATACACTCAAGCAAGCAATTTCTCAGTGTCCAAAGTTATATCATGCCTCTAGTCTGAGTAATCCAGAAGTTATTTTAGATGTTAGAGATATTGAGGACATTCTTGATGTTGCTTCCAAGAGTCAAACTAAAATGAAAGAAAAAATGAATGATCCAATTGCGGTTGCAAAAAAACAAAATTGTTGGTCAATTAATTACAATCAAATAAATGATTTGTATGATGACTTTGTTCCTCAAAAGGAACTTTCTGCTGAGCAAAAATATTTTTCATCTTCTTTTATTTCTGCTGACAAGACTTCAAATGCAACTCCTACTATTCCGACATCGATGCCGAGTGATTCATATTTGATTAAATACTTGGAAAGAATGAAAAAATGTTTTGAAACGTTGTTTGAAGTACTTCAAAAGAATTGTAAAAGAGAAAACATTTTTTCACATCACCCGCTGAGATAAAACTAAATGATTTTTGTCAAGAACAAGTGAAACCAATTGTTAAAGAGTTGCATGTCTTTTTTGAAGCATTTAAGAATAGATTTCAAAGTGATATAAAAGAAATGAAAGATGTGTTTGATTCAGCAGAAAGTGATCTTTGTGAAATAAAGAAGCAAAATGAATTTTTGGAAGATCAACTTTTGGAAGCAACCATCAAACATGAAGTAGAAATAAGTGTGTTTAAAGGTCATGAATGTGTTGATAATTCATTGCATGCTGAAATTGAACAAATTCAAAGGAATTCCATTGAGATCCAAGAGGGAATGCAAGCGAGAATAAAAGTGCTTGAAAAAGATATTCAGAGATGTCAAAAACAAAGTGTTGATTTTGAATAAAAAATGCAACATGAAAAGGAAAAACGCAAATGAGAATCATCTTTGAAAAATGATAACGCCAATTTTTTGGGAAGACAAAGTCTTGATTACTCTTGAATTTCAAAAATGGAGAAGCTTGAGAATGAGAACGTGTCTTTGGATTTTACAGTTCAATCGTTGATAAAAGAACTAGATAATGTAAAGATGGAATATCAAAAGCTTTTCGATTCAATAAAAAAGACACGTTCTCAAACTCAAAAGGAAATGGAGGAATTAATTGATCATGTTTCTGAAAAAACATATGCATATGCTGCTATTCGTACTGAGAATCAGGATCTTTTAATGACCATATCTGAGTTAAAAATGAAATTGCGAAATGTTGAAAAAGGGAAGTCTGTGAATACTAAGTTTGACAAGACAAATGTTTCACAAAATCTTCTTTGTGTAACACCGATAAACAAACAATTCTTTCAAAAGAAAATTGTTATTTTAAAAATAGAGGAGAAACATGTAGTGTCAAAACCAGTCACTTTACAGACTTCACCTAACAAAAAAAGAGTGGCAAATTCAAACAAAAATGTCATGGCACCTGGAATGTACAGAGTTGTTACAAAACAAGAATCACAAACAAAAGAGACTAAGAGTGGTTTATCTTCTACAGGAATGAATGCTGCATCTAGTGTTAGAAGACCAATGAATAGAGATTCAAATATCAAGAAAAGTGTCTTAGCTAACTCTAAGATTTCAGAAAAGAAAGTAGAAGTTTATGTTAAGAAAAATAAGCAAACATATACTATCTTTGCAAATGTTATCTCTAACAAAGAGAATGTAATTGATGTTGATGTTGCAAATGCTCCTAAAGCGAAAGTTGTTTTGTGTGTTTCATGTATGAAAAATGTGCTTATTCCATGTCATGATACATGTCTTGCAAAATACAGATTGAATGTGCATTCGAATGTTCGTAGAGCCTTATTCACTAAATCTAGATTACCAAACTCTTTAGATACTACTCATGTAGTTTCAAAGACTAGGTTTTCTAAGAACTTGGCACAATCTAAGTCTTTAGATACTATTTCTGTAGCTTACAAAACTAAGATTGATGAAGGAAGTGACTCAAATGCTAAAAATAAGGTCTCTATTGCTATTAAGTCGATGAAAGGGAATTTGCGAGATATGTCTTTAAGCAACTACATGAAGGACAAAATTCGAACTAGTCGAATATGGCAAAAATGGTTTGAAGCAAAACCAAATGTTGTTTGGTCTCCCGTTAACATAATTTCTAATGTTCATAATAGTTTTTAAACTGCACAAACCACGAGTTCTGTTAAAAAATGGGTAGTCAAAATATCCACTTGTCCAAATGTTGCTTTTTCATGTGTTGCAGGTAATTTAGATCGTTCTATGGATTGTTGATAGTGGCTGTTCAAAGCATATGACGGGTGATTGTTCATTGTTGAGAAATTCATGGGCACCGTTCGCTTTGGGAATGACAATTTTGCAGCAATCGCAGGCTATGGTGATTATATACAAGGAAATATCACTATTTGCCATGTATATTATGTTGAAGGTCTTGGACACAATCTCTTTAGTGTAGGGCAATTTTGTGATGGTGATTTAGAAGTGGCTTTTCGTTCTAAGACGTGTTACATGCGAAACCTAGAAGGAGATGATTTGCTCACAGGAGATCGAGAATCCAATTTGTATACTACTATCTCCATTTCTGACATGGCTGCTTCTTCACCCATTTGTCTGATGTCCAAAGCAACCTCGACAAAATCATGGTTATGGCACCGTAGACTATCACATCTTAATTTCGGTACCATAAACGATCTTACCAGACTTGACTTAGTTGATAGTCTTCCAAAGTTTAAATATGGCAAAGATTACCTTTGTTCTGCTTGTGAAAGGGGAAAAAGCAAGAAGGCTTCTCATCTACCCAAATTGGTTTCAAGTAATCACTCTACGCTAGAAATGCTTCATATGGATTTATGCGGTCCAATGAGGGTAGCTTCGATCAATGGAAAGAAGTATATACTAGTGATTGTGGATGATTATTCTTGTTTTACATGGGTTTACTTTCTTCACACGAAAGATGAAACTCCTGATATCATAAAGAAATTCATTACTCAAGCTCAATTGAATTATAAAGACAAAGTTTGGAAGATTTGTTTTGACATTAGTACTGAATTCAAAAATGCAAATCGTAAAGCTCATTATGAGAAGTTAGGCATCATGCAACAATTTTTAACGGCTCGCACGCCTCAGGAAAATGGAGTGGTTGAGAGACGTAATTGCACTCTTGTGGAAGTTGCTCGTATGATGCTTATCTTTTCTTAATTACCTGAATTTCTTTGGGCAGAAGCAATGGCCACAGCATGTTTCACTCAAAATCGGTCAATCATTCACACACGCTATAACAAAACACCTTATGAGCTATTACGAGACAGGAAACCGAATATTGAGTATTTTTATGTGTTTGGCTCATTGTGTTATCCAACAAATGACCGAGATAATCTTGGAAAATGAAACCAAAAGCAAACATTGGGGTTTTTATTGGGTATTCAGAAACGTCAAGAGGGTTTCGAATCTATAACCGACGCACCAAAAAGATTATGGAAACCATTCATGTCAAGTTTGACGAGCTTACAGATATGGCTTTTGAACAAGATTGTTTAGAACCCGTGTTTCAACGATTCAACAATAATAATTCATAAGCAGAAACCATGAATATACCATCAAAAGAAGATTTGGATAATTTGTTCGGTCCAATGTTTGTGGAATATTTTAAGAAGAGGTCTTTTGATACACCCATCAATTCTGTTGCACAACCGACTCAACTTCATGAAGACTCATCTTCCACATCTTCAATAACTGTTGAAGAACATGCAGTTACTCCAAATATAACTACATCTGTCGAACAAATCTCTCCAATTTCTTTGACAGAAGCTGATGAATTCAATCAAGAAGATTCTACTGATTTTGATGATATGGGTTTTGTTTCACATAATCCTCTAAGTCATGAGGAAATTGAGTCCTCTACAACGGCTCTTGAAACATCAAATGTGCTGAATTTCCATCAAGTACAACCCTCAACACATGTTTGGACAAGAGATCATCCTCTAGACCAAGTTATTGGTGACCCATCTAAACTAGTAATGACTCGTCAAAGGCTTCTAACAGATTTTGAGATATGCATGTATGCATTAACCGTCAGCACTATCAAACCTAAGAATATTAAAGAAGCTATGACAGATCATAGCTGGATTGTGTCTATGCAAGATGAGTTGAATCAGTTTGAGAGATTACAAGTTTGGGAACTTGTTACCCATCCAGACGGAAAGAATATTATTGCTCTCAAATGGATCTGAAAGAATAAGTGTGATGCAGAACATATTGTGGTTCGAAATAAATATCGTCTTATGGCAAAAGGGTAGATGCAGTAAGAAGGAATTAATTTTGAAGAATCATTTGCACCTGTTGCTCGTTTGGAGGCTATGCGAATGTTTATTGCTTATGCTGCTCATAAGAATATCACCATCTTTCAAATGGACGTTAAAACAGCTTTTCTCAATGGTCCCTTAAAAGAGGAAGTTTATGTCAGCCAACCTGAAGGGTTTATTGATCCAAAATTTTCAGATCACGTCTACAGGTTGAAAAAAAAGCTTTATACGGTCTCAAGCAAGCACCTCGTGCATGGTATGACAAATTATCTTCTTTCCTAATTGAAAATAGGTTCACCAAAGGTATTGTTGACCTGAATTTATTCACATGATGTCACGGGGAGGACATATTACTGGTTCAAGTATATGTCGATGACATTATTTTTGGATCCACGAATCTAGATTTTCCAAAACGTTTTGTAAATCTAATGAAAAATAATTTTGAAATGTCAACGATGGGTGAATTAAAGTTCTTTCTTGGACTTCAAGTTCATCCATCTCCCCGGGGCATATTCATAAGTCAGTCACAATATGCTATTGAGTTATTAAAGAAACATGGTCTGGATGAGTGTGTCTTAATGAACACACCTATGGCAACAGAAAGATTGGATTGATTTATAAGGCACTCCTACTGATCAAACGACTTATCGTCGAATGATAGGAGGGCTAATGTACCTAACAGCCAGTCGTCAAGACATTGCTTATGCTACTTTTGTATGTGCGCGTTATCAAGCATGTCCTTCGATCAAACACCTCAAAGAGGTTAAACGGATCTTTCGGTACCTCAGACAAGATCTCTATAAATGGGACAATATGGATCCGGATGATTCGGGTTTGAACTAATTGCATATTCAGATGCGGACCATACATGATGCAAAGATGACTGCAAAAGTACATCAGGAGGATTGCATTTTTAGGTGAAAAGCTCGTGAGCTGGAGTTCAAAGAAACAAGACTGCACTGTGAGGTCTACTGCCGAGGCTGAATATGTTTCATTGTCTGCATGCTGTGCACAAGTTATATGGATGTGTACTCAATTGCTAGACTATGGATACAAGTACAACTAGATTCCGATGTATTGTGACTCCAAGAGTGCTATTGCTATCTCATGCAATCCGGTTCAGCATTCAAAGACAAAGCACATAGACATCCGGTATCATTTTATAAAGGAACATGTTGAGAAAGGTACTGTGGAACTATACTTTGTCGGGACTGAATACTAACTTACGGATCTATTTACTAAAGCGCTTCCTACAGAACGCTTTGAGTATTTAGTTCTTCGCATTGGTATGAGATGTATGACTCCAACTCAGTTGGAAAGTCCGACAAAGTCATCTTCTTGAAAAGATCATACATCAAAAACATGTAAATAAATTTTCATAAAATCAAACAAAAATTGAAAAATAGAAAATTTCAATAAGATTTGTCAAATTAAAAAAAATTCAAAGCTCAAAAACATAATTTAAAGGTCACATGGTCAGATTTATGATTCCAACTTTTTATAAATAGATTTAAATTGAAAATACGGGATCATAATATGAGGGGGAGTAATTGAAGAATTTTCATTCATATACATCACTTCGAGTTTAAAATCAATGATGAAAACAATGATCTCTCAAATAAATTGAAATTTAAGGAACGGTGATATAATTTCGAGGGGGAGTTTTTTAATCAATAAACTTTGAAAGTCAAAAATTTTCACTATCGGACTAAGTGTTTAACAGGATTTCATTCCGAAGGGGAGTTTTTGAAGAGCTATCATTTTTCACGAGGGAGTGTTTGAAAATGATAAATGTCATAATTCGGAAATAAAACTTCAAGGACCTAAAAAGTCATTTTTGAAAGTTAAAGCTCGGCAAGGGAAACACAAGGGCTGAATGTGTCATATTTCAAAAGATCATTTTCGGTGACTATAAAAGGGAGATAATAATTTTCATTTTCTTTTATCTTTACCGAGTGATCTATCGAGTTTAAGAAGAAAATCAAAGCAATCATTTCTGAGTTTATTACAATGATCACGGATACTTCTTTCACTCGAAAGTAAATAGGAATAAGTATCGGATGTTAGAACTAATGAGATTGTGTTATCTTGTTCATACTCGATAAAGTTTAGGGTTTACCGAGTTTCAATTTCATAAGATTTTTAGATAAACGCTAATAAAAGGAATAAAATCTTAGATGTTTGTAAGGAAATAAGCGCATAGTAGCTAAAATAATGTCTTAGATTATAAACTCGATAAAGAAAATGAAACTCGGAAATGAATGTTATCGAATTTGCAATTTGACTGAATTTTAATTTGGAGTCTTAACACATGAAAAGTAATACAATGTAATCGAATTTTAAGTTAAAAGGATAATCTTAAAGCTAATAATGGTCAAACTCGGAAAGGTTAAAAGGCCAAAATTGGCAAAAGTCAAACAGTCAAACTCGGTACAGTCAATAAGTCATCACTCAGTTATGTGTTTACTTGTGAATTTTTGTGTGGTCATGATTTGTGCACGTGTATGATGATTAAAGCTCGAATGTCTGTGGAACAAAAGATCAGTATCTCATGTGTTTTGGAAATAATCAAAAGTTTGAAGCAAAATACAAACGGAATCAAGTTTTAATGAATTCAAAGCTTTGTGTCGAATATGTCTGTTCATAATTGTTTAAGTGGTCTAAGTCATGTCCGGTTTCAACCATTTTCTGCTATAAACAGAATGAGGAGTGAGTGACTTAGTGACCATTTAGTTATCGAATCAGATGTGTTTGTTTACATTGTTTATGATTCATGACAAAAAGTAACAAGTGAAAATGCTTTTATAACTTGTATCTGATAATTCAAGTCTCAATTGTTTAAGTGATCTAAGTCATGTCCGGTTATGGCCGTTTTCTGCAATGAACAGAATGAGGAGTGAGGGACTTAGTGACCATTCAATTGGTGATTTGAGTTTGAATGATGCTATGTTATTAACACAAGAAAGGTTTTTGTCAAAGGATTTCTGAAAAGTTCTCAAAATCTGTTATTGTGCCAAAATGGTACTCTTTCACAAAATGTTTTGAGAAGATTGAATGATTTCTCTTTAATTTTACAAAAAATGAGTCTTAATTGAAATCAAAAGAGAAATCTTCATTCCTTCTTGAAAGAGTATCATGTCACAAAGAATTTATGGTGAGGGTATTCAAAACAGAAAGAGAGAGCTAAATCCATACGCGAAAAAGCAAATCAAAAGTGTGTTCGAAAAAGAATTGCCAGAACACACAAAAATGATTAATTAAAAGAAAATTTCAAATAAAGCGTATGACATGTGCTAGAAAAAGTAAGTACAAACACATGACAAATAAACTTATCAAAAATATGTTCCAAAAGAATTGCCAGAACATATAAAACAGACAGAGTGGAAAGAGATAAAAATGTCAAATGAATTATTTGTTTCTAACATCTCATTCTCATTCATTTAGTAATCATCATGGCACAACAATAGCAACAACATGCAACTGATGTTCATCCAGATGAGTTGTGTCCTCTAAATAAAAGATATGATCTGATGGATGCCAACAAGAAGATTGATTTTGAGCACGTGCAATGTCTACCTGAAAGCAAAATTCTGATGAATATTATCCAGAATCATCCATTAAGATTCAGCATTGCAGCTTCTTAATCAGTTCCTTGGATATATATGGCACAGTTCTGGCATACATTGAAGGATGATGGGTCAAAGTATAGGCTCACGTTTATGCTTGATAGGAAAGAGCTTTCACTGACACTGGATGACTTTAGAACAATATTTCATTTTCCACCAGCAAATGCAAACAATCATGAATGATTCATCCCACCACCATCATTTGTTGACATGGTTCCATCTTACAAGAATGAACTCGGATTCATGATAGAACTAAAGACAACCTCAAGTTTTAAGACAAGTAGTCTTCTGCAACCGCTCGCGCGCTTGCTCGCGCGAGCGTGCAAGATATTCTCAAAATTCTTGACACTCGGAGTGACCGGATGGATAACCACCATTGCAGATTATGCAATTGTTGTTTTGTTTTGTTAACAATGTTAATGTTGACTATGCTGAGTTGATGTGGGAAGGATTATATTACTCTCTTCATCATTCAACAACATCGATTCCATATCCACGGTTCACAAAGATCATCATTGGTCATTTCATGACTAATTTCCCTAAATCGCAAGACGTGCTCGAGATAAGTATCACAATTTAATTGATGATGATTTGATGAAAAATATCTTTAATTCAGGGAAGTATAAAGATAAAGTTGGAATGAAGATTCTAGACTGGATGATCACTGATAAGATAAAGCTCACAGAGCATTACAGGATGTATGCGGAGGTGTTTGGACTCCTATGCCTCAGTCACAACCGGCTGAGTCTACCTAAGGAACGCATAGGACACTTAGCGCCCCTAGGTCACCTAACCCTGAAGTGGATGCTGGAGATTCAAGTGCTCAAAAATGATCATCAGTGATTCGTTTACATATTCCTCAGAGGAGGTCCCTACATATTACTCTACTAGCTCCAGGGCCAACTGTTGATGAGGCAGATGATATGATTCTACAAGATACCATACAAGTAAGCCTTGCAGAACAGAAAAGTCATGAACAGCAAGAAGCTAAAGAGAATGTAGAGCTGGTTAAAGAGCACTTGGCAGCCGAAGAAATTGAAAAGATGGTGGAAGAGATTGAGAATGTTGTTGATGATAGTTCAAACCCTAGGAATGATGAAAATGATATTCTCGGCACTAGGATAGAGCCCAGGAGTGATAAGGAAAGTCCGGAGGTGGAGATTAATGATAGTGAAAAAGCTGATAATGTAGAAGTAGAGATTACCAATGTTGTTATTCCTGTGAATTTTGATGACGAAGAGGAAGAAATAACAGATGAGGTGTATGAGCAGAAACGAAGGGAGAAAGGAAAAATTGTATAGGAGTATAGGAGTACCCTATTTCCAACACCAATTGGATCTCTTAGGATTCATGATACTCTCGTATATTCGAATACTGAGAAACTCCAAGAATTGACGGCTATATCTACACCATCACCATTATTAAGTTCATCAAGTACCAAAGTGTCGCTCGCTACTTTCTCTCGACTCTCAGAGCAGCGCTCATTATCAAAGCTAAACCTGGTCGTTTCAAATGCTACAAGAGCTTCTTTGAGGAGTTACAAGGTCGATATGGATATTTGTTTGGTCATCTGAAGGCAATGTTTATGGAAAAGAAGTCGTTTAATACTCATATTGATCATCTTCAAGATGTAATGGTTAAATCACTACCTATCATGGTAGATACGCATATTGAGGAGAAAGTGACACAACAAGTTTTAGAGTAGGTTAGAGCTCAAGTACCAGTGTATGTTGCAAAGGGGCTGATTTTTGAAAAATAGCAGAACAGAGAAGAGATGGCTAAGATGATTGATGCAGCTATTCAACAAGAGTGTGGGAATTTGAAGGCTGAGATTTACTCACAGATTCAAAATGCAATTGCTACTAACATTCCTTCCCAGGTTGATATGTCAGTGAGAAGTTACATGTTTGGTCATATTATATATGTTCATCTGACTCAACCTACAACAAGCTCTGCTCAAGAACAACAATATCAGCTGTATCTATCCATGACAGATGATCTTCACTGCCACGTACTCTCGCTAGTACTCTAGCAAAATGGTTGGCTCTAAAAATGAAGTTTGAAAGACTACAAGTACCTGCTACTACTTGTAGAACTCCTGCCGTTTGCCCAAGAGATCAGGACGATCCTCATGATGATGCTTATCCTAAGGGGGAGAATAGTGCAAAATGGCAGAAGATGTCTGAATATGGAGCATATGTCTCTGGTGAATCTTCATTTGGATAAGTGAATGAAAGTGATCAAGGTCCATCATCTTCAGGTAATCATGAATAAGTAGATAATTATGATTTTTGTACTGATTCTTATGCTTCAAATGATAATGAATTACCAACAAAGCTTGTGTTACAAAACATTATGGATGAAGTATCATTGACTATTAATGAAGTAATGTTAAAGAATGTTGTTGATGAGATGTTGAGGAAAAGATGTACCTCAGGAGACGAGCACCAATATCACATTGATCAAATGAAGAATTTTCTAGAAAGTGATATAGTGTGGGAAAGCAGAAAGGAAATTATTGTCTCTCCACATCCAAGAAAGGCTACACCTCTAGTTCTAAGTTGTCAGAGAGATCCTGAAGCTCCAGCATTATCTCTAATAAATCAAGATCTTTTGTACTTAAAGAAAGGAAGTTCAGGGTCTGAGAAGATAGTATTGTCACTTCACAAGTTTCCTACAGTGATATACAATGATGATGATATTGAAGAACGAACTTCTAGATAGGTTAATAAATGTGTAAAGAAGTTTAATCCTTATGCTCGGTATGATGTCGATCATTGGAAGAATCCTCATGCAAAGATCTTCTACATAAGGAAACAGAAAGAGCCCAGAAAAGCAAAGGAAGTTGTTTATTCAAATTCAAAGATCATTAAAGTCATCACGACATACTGGGAACTGGGCCATGAACACAAGTTTATTACAGAGATAGTTTCAAGAAGGGCTAATGAGTGCATAGTGTCAATTACCGAGCCAGATTTTAAGAATCTAAATAAGAATGATATTGAGGATATGTATTTACTAATCATGAATGGCAAGGTACTTGATTATGCAGAGACAGGATTGCTATGGTCTTTATCAGTGTTCATCAAAAGTTCAGTGATATGGGAAAGAGTGCATGACTTCCATCTTGGAGTGATATGTGAAAGGTTAATCTTACTGCACCAACAATATCTTTCCCAGGAATTGAAAAGCATAAAATATTCTCTATCATCCATGAGCCAGTATATGGAATCATATACAAGAATAGCAAGAAAGAAAAGAGGGTGATGAGACATTCTAAAATACATAAGTTTTGTGATGCAACACTTAACATGGTGCTAAAAGGATTGAAGAGCTACAAAAATGATGTAAAGTATAGCTATATTCAAAGAGAGCTCACCAAAGAATATGTTGAGTACCTACAACTATTTGAAGAAGAGATTGATGAAAGGTTGAAGCATCGCAACTAGATGAGATGTTGGGAGATGTATGTGAATGGAAGACCACTTGGACCACAAAGGGAACGCCCAGAATAATCGACCCTTAGGGGGAGATTGTTAGGATCATAAAAAGTGTCGATTAAGTGGTTTATTTATGTTTAGTCATTAGTCTTTATTTTGTTTAGAATAAAGTAGTTTGTAATAAGGTTTATTATGCTAAAAAAGTTGGAGAAATAGCATAATTACCAAAGATTAGGGACTAATAGTGAAAGTTTAGGAAATAAAGGAAGGGAAGTCACCTTCCCTCTCTTATAAATACCCCTCTAATCTCATCATTAGAGGGTGGTTAGCTTGTAACAAACTTTCCTATTTCCCTGCATTTTATAATATTTGAAAATTTGAAAATTGAGTTTTTCCCTCTCATTATCTCTAGTCTATAATGTGTGATCGTGTGATTCAAGATTATCGAGACCTCACAACCCCTTACTTTGAAATGGTTATTCAAGAACAAGCATGATGAAGAGAACACGGTCCTCCAAAACAAGTCTCGTCTAGTTGTGAGAGGGTATGGCCAAGAGAAAGGCATAGATTTCAAAGAATCCTTTGCTTCGGTTGCTAGAATGGAAGATATCAGGATATTTTTGGCATACGCTGCACACAAATCATTCATTGTGTTTCAAATGTACGTGAAAACTCCTTTTTCGCATGGTACATTGAAAGAAGACGTGTACGTGTGTCAACTTGAAGGTTTCATTGATGCTGATCATCCAAGCCATGTCTACAAGCTAAAGAAGGCATTATATGGGCTAATGCAAGCACCAAGGGCTTGGTACGAGGAATTGTCAAAGTTTCTCCTTCAGAATCACATCTTCAAAGGCACTATTGATCCAACGTTGTTTATAAGACGCTTCGATGAAGACATCTTAGTGGTACAGGTCTATGTAGATGATATTATCTTTGGTTCTACACACCCTAGATATTCCCAACTATTTTTTAACCTCATGAAAAGCCGCTTTGAAATGTCGATGATGGGGGAAATGACGTTTTTCCTTGGTTTACAAGTTAACCAATCCCCCCGTGGCATCTTCATAAACCAGTCCAACTACGTGCTAGAAATCCTTAAAAAATATGGAATGGAAACATGTGATCCCTGTGGAACACCAATGGAGACCAAAGACAAGCTTGACATTAACCAGAATTGGACTCTTGTCGATGCAACGAAATATCGTAGCATGATTGGTTCCCTAATGTACCTTATGTCAAGCAGACCGGACATTGTGCATGCTACTTGTTTATGTGCTCGGTACCAGGCTAATCCAACCGAGAAGCAATCAGGCGATCTGCTGCGAGCGAAAAGGATCTTTCATTATCTCTAGGGAACCGTTAATATGGGTCTCTGGTATACGAAGGATTCTAGTTTTGAACTAACTGGATTTTCAGATGCTGATTATGTGGGATGTAAAGACACCTTCAAGAGTACTTTCGGTGGAGCTTAATTCTTAGGAAAAAAGCTGGTTAGCTGGTCCTCGAAGAAACAAGACTGTACGACGCTGTCAACCGCGGAAGCAGAATATGTGTCTCTATCCGCTTGCTGTGCCCAAGTCATTTAGATGCGGACACAATTAACGGATTATGCCTTTCACTTCAAGAAGATTCATATCTATTGTGATTCGAAATCAGCCATAGCCATATCCTACAAAGCGGTCCAACACTCAAGAACCAAACACATCGCTGCCCGCTACCATTTCATCAAGGAGCATGTCGAAAAGGGTATGATTGAACTATATTTTGTTAAGACGGATTACCAACTGGCCGACCTTTTCACCAAAGCCCTTCCACCAGAATGGTTTATTATTTGGTTTGTCACCTTGGTATGTGGTATGTGCTTAATTACACATACCATTTTCCATTAAACGGACTTAAAAGACTAAAAACATACCAAAAATACATTGTATTTGTATGTTTTGCATTTGTATTGTGCAGGAAACGGATATTCAAGAAAAGGAACAAAAAGAAAGCCAAAAACAAACAAATCCAAGCACGGAATGGAAAGGACAAAGTCAAAAGTCAGCCAAGTGAAGAAAATACAACTTAAGGGACTAAAACTGCCAAGCCTTAAGATGTGTTACAAAAAGACAAGGGCTAAAATCGAAAATTGAGGGTGAAGTATAACTTTAGGGGCCATTTCTGCCAAACCCCTAAAGTTATATCACAAAAGGGCAAAAATTACAACAAAGTTATAAGAAAGGAGGGGCCAAAGCTGCCAACCTACCCAAACTCCATTCTTCCCGCCCAAAACAAAACCCAGGTGCAGAGTAGGGATGTCGTCCCATACTTCTACCCTGCAAAACCACTCAACACCTTAGAAAAATCATTTCAACCACTCCTCTATCAACCCCCCAGCTGTATAAGTGCCAAGTTGGCAATCCCTCACCATTCCCAAGTATTTTTTATGGCTAAGATTGACTCCAAAGAAACACAAAAGAAATTGAAGGTTGGGATTTGATTTAAAATCTCCTCACACAACAAGCACACTTTGTTTTGTCTCTACAAAAAAACACAGAAGAAAGAAGTCCAAGAGAGAAGACTTCCGCTATAAAAGAGCCTTTGGTAAGCCTCTGAGGATGTTAGAAACTAGTTAGTTTTTATTTTTTAATATAACTTAGCTTATTTTCAGTTATTTACAGCTTTTACTTTCAGTTTTGTAATACTTTCAAGTTTTACTGCAAATTTGAGATTTTTAAGTCAATTTACAATTCCAAGTGTTAAGTTTCTAAATTGTGTTGTTTTGTGTTAAAAAAAAGGCTCTCAGTACAGCTTGTTTATAAGCTGCTTTCATTAAGTAAATCTAAAAGTTAATTAGTTAAGAGAAAATCACAAAAATCACTCTCAAAATACACCACAGCTTATTTTATGGATGATAAGCCGGTATTGGATGGGCTTATGGACTCTCACTAGGTTGTTTTATACAAGCTAGAGCTTGTAGACTCTTGGGTTAACCCTGTTTTAAGCAAGGGTGTTGTAAGTTTCTCTTTTTCTTATATCTCTTATTTACTGCAGTATTGCTTATAGTGCTTAGTTGTTACTTATGTTTACTTATTTATGCTTCATCAGAATGTTTAGTGTTTATCTTGCTTAGTTGTTAGTTGAAAAGTAACTTATGCACATTTCTTAGTTAGCACTGTTAGTTATGAGTTAACACTGCTAGGCCATTTCAGCTTATTTAAGTGCTTATTCCTGATTGAAATTTGCTTATAAGTGTTTTAATTTGTTATTTGATAATCTGTTTTTAATCAATTGGAAATAAAAATGAGTTTTGAAAATTTTAAGGGGTGTTTGGAACAAGCAGTACTAACTCCAAGTTAGTACTGCTAGTTCATTTTCTTGGATTTCAAAGGTAGCAATACTAACTCAACACTAGCAGTACTAACTCCAAGTTAGTGCTGGTAGTTCACCTGTTAGTACTGGTGGTTCATTTTAGCTTACCAGCTTATTTAAAATTTCATTAGCCTTTTAGAGTAGATTAAACCATTTTTCTTTACTGTTTTTAGGAGTAAGCTTATTTAAGCTTATTTTCCTTTTCAAATTATTTTCAATAGTTTATCAGTTTTAGTTTTCTAGCTTATTTTTCATTATAGTCTATTCTGGTTGCTTATTCTTATGCTTAAGTGCTTATTTTGGGTAGTTAAACTTCTGTTTTAGCCTGTTTGCTTGTTTATTGTTTCTTTGTGTTTTATTAGCCTAACAGTACTAACTTAAAGCTAGCAGTACTAACTCCAAGTTAGTACTGTTAGTTACTACTGTTAGTTAATACTGGTAGTTAGTACTGTTAGTTAATACTGCTAGTACTGTTGTTAGTATTGTTGTCTTTCTCTTGTTTAATTTAGTTTAATTGCATGCTGAATTTGCTTATTTAGAGTTAGCTTAGCTTATTTGATTTGTCTTAAGCTTATTTGAGCTTATTTATGTCTTAGTGTACAAGATTTAAGTGTATTTACTATTTCTAGCTTTCATGCTTGTTCTAGTTTATGTTCCTTGATTATCTTTATGTTCATTTGCTTTTTAGGTTTAATACCAAATCATTCCTTGCCATATTCAAACATCAATCATCAATCGTCTCTCGATTTTCCATTTTAGCCTCGTTGGGACATAACGACCCGGGAACACTCTATACTGCTTCCGGTTTCATTGGTCTTGCGAGATTTCATCCCTTGTTGTGTATTTATATTTATTTCCATTTATTGATATACTTTGGAGGGGTGAGTTCGAGCGAGTCAAATTTTGGCGCCGTTGCCGGGGAGGCTGAAAACGAGTATCGTTACTCTTGAAAACTTGTGTTTGAATCTGTGAATATTTTCTTTTATAAAAATATAAAAAGTTCAAAAATATTTTTCATTTTCTTTTATTAGTATAATTATCATATAAAAACAAAAGAAAAACCAAAAATATAAAAACATTGTCCATAAAAAGAAATAAAATTCACAAATTGGTAAAATACCAAAATATAATATTCTCAATTGAGGTATTATCATAATAACTTCCGATGAACTTTGTGGTTCCCAGCTCGAACAAAAGATTTAAAACTTGCCATTTGTGTCTCTTGCAACGTACGGCTCACCTTGAAAAATTAAACAAACTATAAAGTGGGTATAAGGAGGGTTATTCTAAGGAACTACGACCCAAAAGGAGAAATAAGCTTCGCGATATTCCTACTCCTCCGCTCACCTGTGCGTTTATCTTCTTGAGAGCTACCATGAAGTAAGTAGACTATTTGGGTTCAAGTTGTCTAGTTTTAGGTTCCTGTCCGTTTTAAATAGATTGTGAATAAACTGAAAAACCAAAAAATACTCTTTTTGTTCTCTATTTTAGTGCATGCGCACACGACGCGCGGCACGCATCTCGAGCCAGCGCACGCGCACGCTACGACAACAACAACAACAAACAACAAGTTCCTATGAATCTTGTTGAAGCTCCCCAAAAATACGATGGATAATAATCGAAACTATGCGAATGGCTCCAGGCGCCCACGAGGGATATGAGGACGCAATTGTTCATGTTCACTGAAATCACAGCAGAAAATTGTGAGATAAGCATGGGTTTGCTTTAACTCTTGTCTACAGATCACAAGCAGTTCTTGTTCGCGACATGACAAAGTGGACACAACAGGCCCACATGCGTTACTTCAATAAAATCACTCTATTTGAGATATCCTATTGTCTCCGACCCACATCAATTAAGTTGATGCTTTTTCTTTCTCTCTCGAGGGGGCAGCCCGGATATGGCTTGAGAAAGAAACCCCCTCGATCAATTCAGATCAGGGATGACTCGTTGCTAAATTCATAAATCAGTTTTCCCACCTTCTAAAACGACAAATCTTCGGAACGAAATTACCAATTTCAAACAAAGATTTGATGAATCGTTTAGTGAAGCTTGGGATCGATTCAAAGATCTTCTCTAAGCATGTCCACATCATGGATTCTCGGAGCTTCACCAACTTGATACATTTTACAATGCCTTAAATGTTAATGATCAAGACTCTTTGAACTCCGCCGCAGGTGGTAACTTTTTGGACAAAAGGCACGCTGATTGACTCAGCATCATAGTGAGGCAAGTCACAAAGTTCGTCACTCCGAAGCAAAGCCATTGTTGATAAGTGAGTACGAGCGCTTCCACTCCGGGTATCTCCCGATGTTGCTGAATTGAAAGATATGGTTAGAGCTCTACTTCTCGACAAGCAGACATCTCCAGTTTCAGCTCCCGCTCCCGTAAAAGCGGTTGAGCAAAGTTGTGTTACCTGCGGTGGTGCCCACTCATATCGTAATTGTCCGGCTACCAATAGCAACAATTACCAAGATAACATCCAAGAATATTCTAAAGGCAGCCGCAGGCAATTTAACCAGGAAAATTTTGGTTACCTGTCCGCCACCGATGTAAACCATATCCAGACCACCGGTTTTCTCCAAGCACACTACAGCCAAGCTCCAACTACATGAATCGTTGAACCAAACCAAAACATGGGAATGGCTACAACCAGGGTCAATCAAACGACCCCGGTTTCAACTAACAAGCCCCAATGTATCAACCCACGGTTAATTCATACACCCAGCTTAACAGCTCATCAAGGCTTTCGGGTGTGTGAAAAAACTAATTATGAGAGCTATGTCAAAGCTATGAGCGGTTATGCAAAACATGCAAAACCAAATGACCAACATAACCAACTTGCTCACCAAAATCATAAATTCCAACCAAGCTTCTACTTCAAATTCGGGTTCTCTTCCTAGCAACACCATTGCTAACCCAAAGGGTGAATTGAATAGCAAACACTCTACTCTGAAAGCGGGTTTCATATGTTGGTCCTCAAATTCCAACTTCACGGTGGTGGAAGTTGAAACCGAGGTGAGACCCCCCCCCAAAGGACACGGTGACTTCCTATCGGAATAGTACCAAAAACGTCCCAACCTCCATTGTCCAAGTGATGAACCAGATGTCATTGCCTAGAGCCAAAACGACTTTACCATATCCATCTAGGGTAAACAAGGAGAAAATCCGCGAAAAGGACGACCTTTTAGCTTTTTTGAAAAAAAATATGGAAATTTTTTGGACTCGTCTCCACTTAGAGCTGAGCTTCGCGGATGGCTCCTCCTGCACATGCCTAAGTTTGCTCCGATGTTCAGAAAGCTTTTGAACAACAAAGACAAGATCTTGGAATTAACCAAAACACCGGTTAATGAAAATTGCTCGGCAGTCATCCTAAAGACATTTCCCGAAAAATTAGGAGACCCGGGTAGATTTCTGATACCGTGTGATTTTCCAGAGTTGGATGAATGCTTAGCCCTGGCCGATCTCGGTGCAAGCATCAATCTAATGCCACTCTCCGTTTTTGAAAAGCTTAATCGCCAAGGTCTAACCAAAACTAGGATGGTACTCGAGTTAGCCGACCGATCAATCTCCACTCCCACCGGCATAGCCGAAGATGTTTTTGTGAAGGTTGGAACCTTCTACTTTCCAGCCGATTTTGTGGTAGTTGACTATGATGCCGACCCTAGAGTCCCGTTGATTTTAGGAAGACCATTTTTAAGAACGGCAAGAGCCTTGATTGATGTACACGGTGAAGAGATGACCTTAAGACATGATGACCAATCCGTGACTTTCAAAGTAGGTGATACGAAAAATTTCTCCTACAATGCCATGGAATCAGTTAACAAGGTCGACTTTATTGATATAGCGTGTGAGGAATATTCTCAAGAGGTTTTAGGTTTCTCAGAAGTATTAGCAAATGGAAATTCCACTCCTTACTTTGAACCGATTGTTGATACCACTTCTCCTACCCTCACTCCATTCGAGGGTAGTGATTTCATTCTTGAAGAAATCGAGGCTGAACTTTTTGATACTTCGTATAAGTCAAGAATTGATGATGCCGAATGTGATCCCGAGAATGACATTCTTCTTCTTGAAGCTATCCTAAATAGTGAGCCCTTATCACCACTTCCCAACCATGCAAATTATTTTCCTGAGGTTAGAAAAGAACTTAAGATTTGTGAAGCCAAAACCGATGAAACATCAATTGATGAACCTCCCGAGGTCGAGCTCAAGGACTTACCTCCCCACCTCGAATATGCATTTTTGGAGGGTGACAACAAGTTACCAGTCATCATTGCTAAAGATTTGAGTGTCCGGGAGAAAGCCGCTCTCATAAAGGTGTTGCAGTCCCACAAGCGAGCCATCGCTTGGAAACTCTCCGATATCAAGGGTATTAACCCGGAATTTTGTACTCACAAAATTCTAATGGAAGAGGACTACACACCAGCGGTCCAACATCAGAGACGGGTAAACCCAAAAATCCACGATGTCATAAAAAAAGAAGTTGAAAAACTTCTTGACGCTGGATTAATTTACCCTATCTCGGATAGTCCCTGGGTAAGCCCGGTACACTGTGTACCAAAGAAAGGTGGTTTTACCGTAGTTGAGAATGAGCAAAATGAGTTGATCCCAACTCGACTAGTTACGGGATGGCGGGTATGCATTGACTACCGAAAGTTGAATGAAGCCACCCGAAAGGACCATTTTCCACTACCATTCATGGACCAAATGCTCGAGAGGCTTGCGGGAAACGAATACTATTGTTTTCTCGATGGTTTCTCGGGTTATTTTCAAATACCCATCAACCCAAATGATCAGGAAAAGACAACATTTACTTGCCCATACGGAACCTTTGCCTACCGCCGCATGCCCTTTGGCCTCTGCAATGCACCAGGTACATTCCAGAGATGTATGATGGCAATCTTCCACGACATGATCGAAAAAACGATGGAAGTGTTTATGGATGACTTTTCGGTTTTTGGAAGTTCTTTCTCTACATGCCTAACCCATTTGGAAAAGATGCTTAAGCGGTGTGAAGACACCAATTTAGCTCTAAACTGGGAGAAAAGCCATTTCATGGTTAAGGAAGGCATTGTTCTTGGACATAAAATCTCCAAGTCGGGAATTGAGGTTGATCGAGCTAAGATTGACGTTATCGCAAAGCTCCCTCACCCGACTACTGTAAAAGGAATCCGTAGTTTTCTTGGGCATGCCGGGTTTTATAGAAGATTCATCCAGAATTTCTCAAAAATAGCCCGTCCCATGACCCATTTGCTCGAAAAAGAGACTCCGTTTTATTTCTCCAAAGAGTGTATTGAAGCATTTAACACTCTTAAAAAGAATCTAACCGAGGCTCCAATCCTGATTGCCCCAGACTGGAATGAACCATTTGAACTTATGTGCGATGCAAGCGATTTCGCCTTAGGTGCAGTCTTGGGGCAACCAACGTCATGAGAAACATTTAGGCCTATACATTATGACAAGTAAAACCAATGAATGAGGCGGGAATCAGTCTACACCCGGACAGAGAAAGAAATGTTAGCCGTTGGTGTACGTATTCGAAAAATTCCGATATTTTTGATTTTGTGAAAACTTGTGTTTTAGAGAAGGTTTTAGCATAATGTTACTTCAAGTTTTGTCATCAATAAAACAACGAAGATCGCTAAATAGAAATAAACTTTTTTACTGGTTTATTTGTATTAACAAGACCATTTTAAATTTACTTCTAATATTAAGCACATGTTTATTATCTCCACCAAAGTCACATCCCTCCTCCTAAGGAGAAGGAGAGCACTTGTACCCTTAGTACCCTAAACCACCTCTTGATCCATGGTTTGTATAATTACCTCATAGTATATAAACATGTACTAATGCAAGACTTGTACACACATCCAAAATTGCAAGTAAACTTTCAACAAAAATCTCTCTACTCCTACATACAAACCCATGGCTGAACTAGAGTATTTAGGGTGTTCATTGTGTTGATTTTCAAGTATTCAAGTCTTATTAGTTATAATATCTAAGGTGTTGCAAGGTGGTTTGGAAGATTGGGTATTAGTTTGCAAGGGTTTGCATCAAGGAGTAATCTAGGGTGTTGGGATTAAAAGACTTCATGATGATCTTGGAGTTACTGTTGCTAAGGTTTGTGTTATTGCTGCTAAAGTAAAGTTAGTGATGTTCATTAACTCTAATGAAAAATATGCTAAGTAGTTAGTACTGCTAGTTCATAGTTATTACTGCTAGTATAACTTAGTACTGCTAGTGTATATTAAAACTGCTAGTTACTACTGCTAGTATATGTTAGTACTGCTAGAGTAAAGTTAGTACTGCTGGTGAAGATTGAAAAAAATATTCTAAGTAGTTACTACTGCTTGTGCATAGTTAATGCTGCTGGTGTATAAGTTACTACTGCTTGTTAAGGTTTTGTAATCCTAATAGAGTTTATATTTACAATCTAGTATCTTAGTCGTATAATTCATAGCTTTAAGGTTTTGTAATCCTAATACTAGGAGAGTATTCGTATTATTTTTAATAATAATATTGGAGCTTTTATTGTTGAAATTATATTGTTTTATGTTACTGTTTCATTGAAGAATTCTTCTTATATTAAAGATTAGATTCCGAATAATCTTTAGTATTATCAAACAAAGTTTCTTAAACTAAGTTGTGTTAGATTTATCTAGCATAAATAAACCTTAAACAAGCTTAAGGAATTTGATCATTATTCAGTACATATGGTGGCTGCATCAAAAGTGCCTTTGCTTAAACCAGGTGAGTATGAGCTTTGGAGGATGAGGATGGAATAGTACATCCAGATGATTGATTATTCTTTATGGGAAGTTATAGAGAATGGTAATGCACCTCCAATAACAAAAGTTGTTAAAGGTGTTGAGACTACAATTGCTCCTACAACTGCTGAAGAAAAGGCACAAAGGAGGTTAGAGTTGAAGGCAAGAAGCACTTTATTGATGGGCATCCCTAATGAACATCAATTGAAGTTTAACTCCATCAAAGATGCCAAGTCATTGCTGTAGGTTGTTGAGAAGAGGTTTGGAGGGAATGCCGATACTAAAAAGACTCAAAGGAATCTTCTAAAGCAGCAGTATGAAAATTTTACTGCATCTAGCTCAAAGGTGTTAGATCAAACCTTTGATAGGCTTCAAAAGCTTATCAGTCAGTTGGAGATTCATGGTGAAAGTATCTCACAAGAAGATGTGAATCAGAAGTTCTTAAGAAGTCTGTCACCAGAATGGAACACACATACCATTGTGTGGAGGAACAAGCCTGAGATAGATACATTAAGCTTGGATGATCTTTACAACAACCTGAAGATCTATAAACCAGAGGTCAAAGGGACATCAAGCTCAAGCACAAACACACAAAACGTAGCCTTTGTGTCCTCAAACAACACCAGCAATACAAATAGAGCAGTTAATACTGCTCATGGTGCTACAACTGCTAGCACTCAAGCTACTGTTGTTAACTCAACAACAATTGATAACTTGAGTGATGCTGTTATTTGTGCTTTCTTTGCAAGTCAACCAAACAGTCCACAACTTGACAATGAGGACTTGCAATAAATTCATCCTGATGATTTAGAAAAGATGGACTTAAGGTGGCAGATGAGGGCAAGGAGATTCTTAAAGAACACTGGAAGAAAGCTTACTGTTAATGGTAATGAGACCATTGGGTTTGATAAGTCCAAGGTAGAGTGTTACAACTGCCACAAAAGGGGACACTTTGTAAAGGAGTGCAGGGCTCCAAGGAACTAAGAAAACAGGAATAGGGAGAACACAAGAAGGGTTGTACCAGTGGAGACAACTACTTCTAATGCTTTGGTGTCTTGTGACGGTTCTGGTTATGATTGGAGTGATCAAGCAGAAGAAGGTCCAACTAACTTTGCACTCATGGCTTACTCTTCTACAAGTTCTAACTTTAAGGTATCTAATGATTTAAACTGTTCATCATCTTGTTTGGAAAATGTTAAAATTCTTAAAGAACAAAATGAACAATGTGGAATAATAGTAATCTTTGATTTATGCAAGACCTAGAGAGAGTGGGTTGGATAAACTTAGAGAGAGAAAGTAAATGGAATGTATATTATGTGTGTGTGAAAATAAACAAACAACCACCTCTCCAAGGCATGAAGAAGTGTATAAATACCCTTAATGTGGCCGGCCTAGGTGGGCTTTCATGGGATTTTCCTAACTTGGCCTTCTAAGGTTCCAAAAATAACTAAACGAGCTATCTACCAATATACATGGAAGTGACTGACACTTTTTGTGTTCCTAACAATCTCCCCCTAAGGGAGGTTACTCCATTTTACAAAAACTTAAACCTAGCATACTATGCTGAGTCTTCATTCTGTGCTCGCAGACTTGAATTTACTTTATTACTTCATCTTGTGAATATGTTGTAGTGATCTTGACTTTTAGGCTGGAGCACATTCCTTTGACTTTAACTTGTATGTGAGTATAATCTTGAGCAATATGAGATCATCAACCAAGCATAATCTCTTTTTGCCATCTTGTAATCTTTGCCATCTTGTGAAACTTATGACTTTGGGACCGACATTCTTATACCTTTCTTGATTTAATAACTTAAAAGCTGTAATGATACATCTTTCTCGAAGTTCTTTAACTTTAACACTTCGTCGCTTCGAGAAGGACGTACGGTATCAGAGTAGCAAAAGTCTTGAAACATGTACTTGAGCTTTCATGATGTCTTTACATTTGTCGGTCGGGTATGAGTATATGGCTATGAATCTTGTGAGTCAGTTGGATCCAGGTATCTCCATTCCATCTTTATTTGTTGCCTGAAGATAAGACATTAGGCTGGAAACCTCCGTGTATGTAACCCCCGATTCATCCGAATCTGACATGACTGAATCTGAAAATTCAAAATAGCTTATATTAGTATTTAATATAAGACTCTTATAGTAATATACATTTATATCATAACATGTATATCAATTATGAATGCATCTAGTCCAACCAACTAATGCAACAAGTAGTGTATGCATGAATGTATGCACATATGTATGTCCCGTGTAAAACCCCTTTGTATGAATTCGATGTTTGAAAACGGTTATAGTCCAGCAAAAACATTTGACCTGGTTCTCTATAACCTTGGCTCTTGATACCAATCTGTAACACCCCCAAATTGGGTCGCAGCGGAATAAGGGTCCGGGGCGTGTTACTTCATAGATCAATAACACAAGATGTATATAGAACGACCAAAAAGTCATTTAAAACTGATACATTGGATTTAACAAAGTATTTGTTACATAAGCCGAAGCTTCACTTGTCCACTTGTTCAAAATACAAAGATTTCTAGCCCATAACAGTTATACAAAATGTAATGCGACAAAATCTTTAATGCATGATATCCAAATCAAAACCACCAATGTATCCCTTGCACCTCGTGCTTATTGACCTCCTGAAAAACATTGCTTTAAAACGTCAACAATAATGTTGGTGAATTCATAGGTTTGATAAATCGTATATTGTAGGACCACAAGATTTCCCAAGTGTATGATAATGCAACAGATGCAGACATCATATAAATGTAATTACGTTGCCCTAAGCTCATGACACTGAAGCTCGACATAAATGAATACCATATAAATGGCCTACATTGCCCGTGATGATGTTCTAACCCGCAACATCCTATGTTCGACATGGTATACGTTCGTTTGCCCAGTGATAGCTAATCACCCGAACGGGGATGTCAATCCCAATAGATCTATTCATAACATTCGCGCTCACAATCCAGTAACTGACAGTTCATGATAATGGGCTCAACTAGGGTTATCGCTACTTAGGCAACACGTAATCATAATGTAAAACTTAACCACTTATGTCCAATTGTAAAACAATGCATGTTTCTCACCCCAAAAACTTATAAAACAAAATCATGTATACGTGGGGCTATGAACTCACCTTGAGTGAGCGAATATCAAGTATATCACAAATAATGCGTCACGCAAATCGTCAGATGCAACCTATTTAATTTAAGGTCGTATAAGTAATAATCACATTGGGTAACTACTACCATATATCATTCTATATAGCTAATCACCATCTAAATGTTTTGGTAAAATTGCGTTTAATAAGTTAAAACGTTTATAATTTCCGTTGTAGTAAAACTGGCGTAACTTTCGCGTTTCAAGTCCGTTTCTTGCTTTTTTATGTCCACGTTTTTTTATTAAGACGAGTTATCAATATTTGACATTTTCATATTTTTAGTCCCCTGATGAACAGTACTTTTTACTGTTCACACCAGTTATAAAGTTATTTTTATAGTTTTAGTTATCGTAAAACCCGTAAACGTCGTATTTTATTCGTTATAGCTCCATTTTTAGCGATTCTTTCGAGCACGTTCTTGTTATTGAAAGTCCTATCTATTTATGAGGTTTAAAAAAATATATGTTTCTGTCATGAATAGTAACTTTTATAAAAATAGTTTTATAAAAGTATTTATTGTCGTAAACTCGCGTAATCCGTAACTTCTTCGTTATTGTTTGAAAAATCACGATTCTTATCTTTTTGGAATCCTAAAAATATGTGTGATTTAATAAAAATATCAAACCTTCTGTTTGTATAAGTTTTATAACTTGTTTTTATAAAAGTTATTTTATAAACCCGTTTAATTAACGTATAACTCGTAATTAGCGTATCTTTTTCGTTATTAATCCGTTTTTCGAGTTTCTTAGCTTTTTGGAATCGTCATGAGACGTACTATTTTATAAAAATATAAAATGGTCAGGTTGTATGTCGAATTAAAACAGAAAGTTTGGATGTCTTTCTTGAATTCATATGTAAACTTTGTTTTTATAACTTTCAATTTTGTAAATTACCACAAGTCTTTTATACCATATATATTATATGTCTTACATATAAATAAAGTCCATTAGTCCATATCTTGTCCAAAAGTCCATGATAACAAGTCCATAACAACTCTTTTAAACCATAATTTTCTTAAGTATACTTTATTTACTAGTTTATACATGAATCTTTTATACATTAATCAAAAGTGTACAATATCTATACTTCCATTGTATCCTCATTTTAGCATCCATATAACATAAATAAAGTCCATGAAACAAGATTAACAAGTCTTTTGCCTTACTTTTACTTGAAACTTATTAAGTGAACTTTTAAAACCCTAATTTGTATATATCCATTTTTACACTAAATCAACATGGTACAATACTTTTACATCTATTTTAACATGATATCATTAACATCATAACATTTGTAAAAGTGTACAAAACAATGATTACAAGTAAAAACTCTTTTTACATGTTTAAAAGTCCTAAATGGTGATTTTGCTATAAAGAACTAATATATGCATGAAAACTCATGAAATGAAAAGATAAAGGCTTTTAGGTAACCTTATGATGAATGATGATGATGAAAAATATGTGCTAAACCCTTGTTTAGACTTTAAACCCAAGCTTGCAAGTTTAAAAACCCTAGATTAGTTTGAAAAACCTAATCTTTCTTTCTTTGCTTCAATACTTGTAAATGGTTAACCAAGGCTTGCAAACACCTTAGTATATCTTAGGAATGATGTGTAAGTGTTTGTAAATATTGTAGAATAAATTTGTATGGATTGTTTGTGTTGGGGATTTTGAGCCGTGGGCTTATACAAGCATAAAGGGAGAGTTTTTGTTGATTTTTGCTAAGGAAATGGATATGTGTTCTTATCTCTTGCAATGTATAAGTAATATACATGTAGGACTAGTCAAGGAGACACCAAGAGGGTCTTAAGGGAGTCTTAGTCTTGGTCTTTGGTCAAGGTTTGAAGAAATTGGATAGATGTTCCCTAATAGTTGAGGTTATCCCATGAAAACAAGGAAGGATGTTTTCTTATGATATTTTCTTGCATCCTCATGACCATATCCGGCCCTATATGCATATACATGATATATTTTTGTGATTTTTATGTATTGGGTATAAAAGTGGGTATTTGTTGAAGCGTAGAAAAGTTTTGGTAGTTCCGGGTGTACCTAAATGCAATTTGCCGCGAAACGTAAACTCTTTACGCAACCAATAAAAATAAAATGAACAAAGTTAATAATTATCATCAAAATAATTACTTAACACTTGCTTTATGTAAACATTTAATTGTTTGATGCCCGTTTACATTGAACGCTAATTTTTAGCATACGCGATTTAACTTAATGTTTACGATTTAAAGCAAATGCGTACAATACAAAAGATACATTGTGGATTTATTGACGACGTCAATGACCCTAAAACATAGGGTGTTATAGTCTCCCCCCATTAAGTGAGCCTTGTCCTCAAGGCTTAAGACGCGGCAGTTGACGACGGTGCGGTCGTTGCGAAGAGGTGTGGGTATTTCTTCCTGAATTGATCCTCGCGTTCCCATGTAAACTCAGGACCTCGTTTGGAGTTCCATTGAACCTTGAATAATGGGGATGTGGATTTCCTTCAACCGTTTAACTTATGGTCCACGATCTCGACGGGTTCCTCGACAAACTGAAGCTTGTCATCAAAATGAAGTCCATCCAACGGAATGGCTAACACTTCTTCAAATTGGATACATGAAATGTATTGTGAACCCTGCTTAGCTCTTCTAGAAGTTCGAGCTTGTAAGCAACCTCTCCAACCTTTTCTAACACCTTGAAAGGTCCAACATACCTAGGGTTTAACTTCCCCCGTTTGCCAAAACGTACGACCCCTTTCTAAGGTGAAACTTTAAGCGTAAATTTATCCCCGACTTGGAATTCCATTGGTTTACGCTTCAGATCGGCATAACTCTTCTGTCGATCACGAGCGGCTTGCATCCTTTGCTTGATTTGGATGATTTTCTCAATCGTCTCTTGAATTAGTTCTGGACCAAGGATTTGAGCTTCTCCAACTTCAATCCAACAAACAGGTGAACGACACTTTCAACCAAAAAGTGCTTCAAATGGTGCGGCCTTGATGCTAGCGTGATAGCTATTGTTATAACAGAACTCTACTAATGGCAAATGGTTAACCCAACCCTTTCCAAAGTCGACCGCACAAGCACGTAGCATATCCTTAAGAGTTTGAATAGTCCTCTCGCTTTGCCCGTCGGTTTGTGGATGGTACGCAGTGCTCATATCCAAACTAGTACCTAAACAATTCTGAAGTGACCTCCAGAAATTTGATGCGAACCTAGGGTCACGATCACAAATAATCAAGAGAGGTATTCCGTGCCTCGTGACCACCTCCCTTATGTACATTCTTGAAAGTCTATCCATCAGATTAGTCTCTCTTATTGGTACAAAGATTGCGGACTTAGTGAGTCAGTCAACAATCACCCAAATGGTGTTGTAACATTGTGATGACTTAGGAAGCTTCATGACAAAATCCATAGTGATGCTGTCCCACTTCCATTGAGGTATATCAGGTTGTACCAATAATCCTGATGGCCTTTGATGTTTTGCCTTGACCTTAGCACACGTCAGACAT